>CAUYRH010019759.1:0-19976 GCA_963574655.1 Perodicticus potto | reverse complement strand
TTGCCTAAAGTCAGACAAGTACATGGCAGAGGTGGCTTCATACCCAAGAGCATCTGACTCTTACTCACTATGCTATGCTCTCTCTTAAAATCAGTAGGCTTGCTTTTAATTATTAAAGAAATGCAAATTAAAACCACCCTGGCTTTTGTACAGCCAAGGAGACAACAACCAAAACAAACAGACAACCTACCCAATGGGAAAGGATATTTGCATATTTTGAATCTGACAAAAGTTTAATATCCAGGATCTATATGGAACTTCATTTAATCTACAAGGAAAAAACCAACAATTGTATACATCAATGGGGGAAAGAGATGAATAGATTTTTCTCTAAAGATGACAGACAAATGGCCAGTAAACACTTGAAAAAATGCTCATCATCCTTAATTATTAGAGAAATGCAAATTAAAATCACCCTGAGATACCATCTAACTCCAGTGAGAATGGCCTATATTACAAAATCTCAAGATTGTAGATGCTGGCACAGATGTGGGGAGAAATGAAAATGATTTTAAAAGAAGAATTTCCCCCTCCTTGGCAATGTCTCAGGGTCTAAGGTTAGGAGTAATGCCTTAGAGCAAGACTTTTAAAACTATAGGCCAAACTCATCAGATAGCCGTAATGTCAGTTTAATGGGTTATGGTCATGACAGCATTTTAAAACAAGAACATAGACTAGAAATTATTAGAATGTGTTGCCCACAAAGGATTATTTAATGAAAGCTTTGTTTTAGTTGTATTTGTACTGAGAGAGAAAGAAAAAGAGAATCGGGTAACAACATAAAGATGCATTTTGTGACAAAGACTAGTTAGTCATTTACCAATAAGCACACAAATAAGTAGAATCCCACATCCTCTTTGGTTCTTAGGTTTTGTTGTTTGAATTTTATTTAATGGCATGTCAGTGGAAGTGGAATGCCCCTTCTAGATTTAGTCCATAAACACCTGCCACACAGTCCTTCACTCCCTTACTGTATACCACCCGGAAGCCATACTGAGCTTAGAACAACCACAAAAACTCTGTTGAAGATGGTGATCTTCATCAGTGTGAATCCCTGAGTGGCTATGTGGAATAAACCCCTTACCATCTCCCTCCCCAGCCCCTGCACCAATGGGAATCCATGAACATGAGAAAAAACTCATTTAATATGTGAAGTTACTCATATTGGGGCAGGGACTTACCTGTTAAACAGCAGATAGTGTTATCTTTACAAGCAAATGTTTCTTACTATGTATTTAAAAGTCACTGTTGAGAACCCCAGACAGCAACACACTAGTATCCCAATACCTGCTCCCAACGTTTGGGAAGCAAGACTGATAAACTTCTCGCTGTGTCATCCTGGTGACTCCAGGGCAACCACATTTGTTGAAGGGGATTGAGGAAACTAAGTTTACGCTTGGTTACTGTTTATTTATCCTTATGAACTGAGCACAAAGTTTCTCTACCCTATAAAGGAGGCATCACATTTTATAAATTAGGAAACTAAAGCCCAGAGAGGTTAAACCCCTTACCTAAGAACTCACCACCAGGTAATAGCAAAGCCGGGGCTGAGCCAAGGTGGGTTGAGATTGCAGTCTGGTGGCTAGCCATAATGTCCTGGAGGGAAGGCTCATCTACGCTTGTTGGGGTCCTGCCCCAGGGGCTGGGTCAGACCTGTGGGACCGACAGCAACCAACTGAAAAAATATAGTTAGAAATGATGGCAAAGAAAGAGACATGAGGCACAAAATAAAATTAAAGGTGGGAACTCAGGGGTCCATTGCCCGTTTGTGGAATTCCAGCAATGGCCCAGAGTGTTTGTGCCAGTATCTATAATGCCTGAAAAAGGCTTTCCATTGACGGTAGCTATACACAAATGCCTTCCTTCTGTAATTTGTTCTGTTTAGAAAGTGGCCTTACCAGTTGGGTTAGTACTTCCAAACCTACCAGATCACTTCTGATTAGAAGTTCTGGTCTTTATATAAGGGAGGAGTAATAATTGAGCTATATGGCCTCCTGCCTTGACTTGCCAGGGAACATTTGAATTGATTAGAATCTGAATTTCTCCCTCATACTCTGAGTCAATAACTCCTATATGAATTTGAACTCCTTTCAATGTAAGACTTGATCTTCCTAATAAAATTCTTACAACCCTAGGGGGAAGGGGCCCACAAGCCCCTGTTGGTATTTTAAGAGGAGGTTCCCCTGGTAATAAAGAAATGTCTATAGTGCTGCACAAATCAATGCCAGCACTGCCTATTGTGGCGGGGGACAGCTGTGATACTGTGACCCACTCGTTTGTTGATTGAGATTTGGGAATGTTATCATTGGAGGGTTATGTTGAAGGACAAAACGCTGGAGTGGAAATGACCCATTTTGTGTCAGGGCCTGGCCCCACATTCATTTTCCCTAAACAGGAGTGAGATTTGCCTTCAATTCAAATTTGGAATGACATAAATTTTTCCAATGTTTTCCCTTCTTATCTCTAGAATACACACTAGGTGGTTCTTTTTGTTTATCTGAATCAACTTTTTCTTTGAAAGAGGATTGTTGACGTTGTCTTTTAGTGTGTCCCATTTGGCCACAACAATAGCACTTTCCTTCAAAGCCAGTGCCTCCTACCTTCAAGCCAGCTAAGGCTTGGACAGTAAGTTTTGCATTGTAAAGAGGACCTCCTATGTTCGCACATGCTTTGTATGCACAGAAAGTCTGCCTCCTCCTGGAGGAACTTCATTTTTTATTGGCTTTATGGAGGCCTGGTATTCAGCATTGGCTGCTTCAAATGCCATGAGTTCCAAGATCATTTTCGTTCCTGCCTCATTGGGCATGGCCTTTTCGGCCACGTCTTGTAGACTTGTTAGGAAATCTGGTTAAGGTCTCACTGCGATAAAGGACGGAGAGGTTTCTCCCTCATTTTGGATCTTGCTCCAGGCTTATAAGCAACATTGGCATAGTTGCTCAACGGCTTCAGTGGTCATTTCTGTTTGATGGCTAACATTATTGAATCCTCCAGTTCCTAATAGTTCATCCTCAGTAATTGGGATATTTCTCTGTCTATTATTATGGGCTATTATTTGCACTGCATCTGACTACCAAGTACGGAATTATAGAAATTGAGATTTTCTCAAGCTAGTTCTTGACAAAGTTTCCCAATTATAAGGTACAAGTTTTTAATCTTTGGTTATAGATGTTAAAGAATTCTGAACAAAAGGAGAGTTGGCACCATATTGTGACACTGCAGCTTTAAGATCTTTTAAAAATTTAAAGGAGAAGGCTTCCTACTGTGCCTGTTGGGGCCCTTCTGGTCCCTCCTGATCATTTGACACTGAGTCAGGGGGTATTAAAATAACTGGATAATTCCATGTTTCCCCCTCTCCTTGAGCCCCTGATTGAATTATGCTGTGGCTTATGCAAGAATCCATGAGTGGGCGGGGTCTTGACTTGGGTTGAGAAAGTTGTTTAGCAGCACAAGGATCCTTTCTGGGTTTACTATTATATTTAATAGTGATGTCTCCAAGGACTGACTGGTAATGAGGGTCTGGAGACAGGTGCCTTGAAGGTATAGTAAACTTTGTTGGTGGCTACTGTGATGGCTGCAAGGTTTTCTGAAAGGGTGGGACAAATGACCCTCGTGGTGGGGTGTAACTCCTTTAGTATCAAACTCTGTGAGTGACTCTGCAGGAAGGGGAACTGACTCCTGTGAACTTTCTCCAACATCCTGGACTGAAACCTCACTGAAAAGAATCTTCTGCAGTTCCTAGATTTCCGTGAGAGCTATTTAATGATTCTGGCAAGGTGAGCAATTCCTCAGCACCAGATGGTGGCATGAGCAGTGCACGAATAGCAGCCCAAACTGACCAAGTTGAGACAGGGAGAGAATGTCCTGATTCTGAGCTTCAACAAGCGCTCTGCCTACCCTTTCCCAATCAGTGATGTTCAAAACTCCCTCCATTATAAACCAGGGACAGAAATTTGATAGCATGTCAAACAGAGAATACAGAGTCTCTGAACTGACACAGACCCCCCCTCTTTCTTTAAGAGCAAGTGTTCTAGTTCAAATTAGGGGAGAAAGGAGACCTGGAATTTTCCATTGTTACCCTGAAAATGCTTCCTGACACTTTGAGGGACTTACTAAAGCTGAGAAGATTCATCTCTGGGAGTTGACTGCTGAGAAAAATTTTCCCCACAAATGTTGCTCAGACAAACTTCAGAACCCACAAGAACCAAGAGTAATTGGTGGGGCCACACCTATGGTGCATCTTAGAAGGGTACAGGTGAAACTTACTAAATGCAGAATACAAATGTCTTCAAACAGTAACAAAGAAAATGCCCTGAAGGCTATGTTAAACAGTTTGATGAAAATATCTCAGATTGTATATGAAACCAGCACATGGTACCCCTTGATTGCACTAATGTATGGAGCTATGATTTAATAATAAAATAAAATTAAAAAAAAAAAAAGAATCCACAGGAACTGGTTGGATGGCAAATGTCAGGGTCACACCTGGAGGGCAGGATCCACTAAGACCTGTGCAACTGGCGGTGACTGAAGAAATATAAAGTTAGAAACAACAGAAAAGAAAGAGACTTGAGACAGAATACAATTAAAGGTGGGAACTCGGGGGTCCATTGCCCATTTGTGGGATTCTGGCAATGGCCGAGAGTGTTTGCTCCACTCTGCTTTTATTGAAGTCTATTTGCCCAGAGGGTAAGATGAGGGAGGGAATAAAGACACCAGCAGTTTCTCTGAGTGAGCTTATCAATATCTATTGTTTGAGGGTTTGAGTAGCCTTGAGGATCTGAAATCTGAGCCTTGTTTTGGGAGATCCCACTTGAGATCACATACACAGATTTCTAGGGAGGTGTTAAACTCCACTAGTTCCCTATGGAGTAAAACAACACTGGTGTTAATCTCCTCTGAGGAATCAGTGGGAGGGAGGAATTTTCCTCCCATCACCACCACAGAGGATCTTCCTCTGCGATAAGGGATATAAGCTCTTCTGCCCTTATCTCAGGGCTCAAGCTACTCCCTTGATCTCTGCCCCAGGCAAATGCAAATCTCCACAATGGGTATCTGTTTTGCCTGTTTACTAGGCAAATGACCCAGTTAATGTATCTTTCTAGGTCTTTGCCATAGTCTCTTATGCCCATTTTTCCTCAGAGTGCTCACAGACCCAGCAGGGATATGTGTAAGCTGTATCCCCAAGAGGCTAGAATTTCAGAAAGGGCAGGAAGCTTGCTGCCAAAGGCTAGCTTAAATGCAAGCTAGCTGATTTTTTTTTTGTACCAACTAACTCAGCTTCCTTTTTAATTTTCCTCTTTTTCTGGGGGTACTTTCTCCTGCCAAGAATGAGGTCTTCAGTGCCCATTCTTCCTGCAATGTTCTGCCTCTGCAACATGCTGAGTATTTATTATAAACAGCTGGATGTAGATTACCAGGCTATGGGGACTCATACTGGGATTCAGATATTAGTCTAAATTTCAACCTTATGTTAATACATGTCTGTTTTAAACTTAAGCAGTTCATACATTTTATGCATACTCAGGGGGCAACATAGTATAGGGCAGGAGTTATAAAATACTTTCTAGAAGAAGGTCCTCTTCCTCAAATGAAGTCTCATGCCCATTGTGTAACACAAACGGAAGCAAAGATGCTCTGGTTGAAGGAAGGCTAGAAAACCTGGGCTTTACTTGGCCAGGCAGCCACTCCACGCTATCCAAGGCTTCAGTGGCACACAATTTCAAAACCACCAGTAGAGAGGATAAAGCATGAACTTTTAGGTTAGACAAGCCTACCAGTCTGCTTTCTTGATTTCGTCATTTTATTTATTCAGTTATTTATTTAATATTTATTGAAGATACTGTATGAGGTGCACTGAGTCTAAAACCCAAGGCTTATTAGCTGTATGATTTTTGAAATCTTTCCTAATCTCACCAGGCTTAGTTTGCTTTCCCTGAAAATCTGGATAGTGATAACTGCCTCTTAATCCTCCAGGGTCTCAGGATGCAGCCTCCATGAGCTCCTGGCCCCTAATGTGTGTTCCCAGTGGACATGTATTCCTTCTTCACTTCCTGTGCCACAAAGCATATTGTAATTCAGAGTACAATTATTTAAAAAACATGCCTAGTCTTCACGTATCCAAATACAGAAACTTTAACTACGAACAACATTACATGTTCCCATTCACTGTCCTTTTCTTTCTTTCAATAGGTAATTTTGAAAGGCTTCTTTGTCCCCCCTCACCTTTAGCTTAATACCATTTCTCAGTCCTGCTGTTGGACATAGCAAGAAACCATTCTTTCTTCCAATTTTCTCATTTCCTCAGTCTGAACTTCCCCAGCTTATTCTTTGACTATAATCTCTAGATTAGCTGATTTCATCTTCTCCTGAAAAAAGAAAAAAATTACTTTTCCCAGAATATCCAGCACCCCCACATACACAGTTATCATTTCTTTCCTGAGTAAAATCTGTTTCTTTCCTGCTGGTGGAAGACTAAACATAGCCTGGCTCTGAGACTGGCCATTAATGACGGGTTAGTACTGAACAGGCTTTCAACAGTTTCCAGTAGCAACCAACCACTATAGGATGTTTAAAATCATATCATTCAAGCCAGAAAAGAAGATTGCATATATTTTAAATTTTCCCTAAGGCCACAGATTTTATCCATTACACAGACAGTGTAATGGCTAAAAATGGAGGCTTGGGAGCTAGCCTGCCTGCTTCAAATCCCAGCTCTCTTGTTTTAGCTATGTGACACTAGGCAGATAGCTTCACTTTCTCTGCCTTGGCTTTCTTATCTGAAAAGTGAGCATATTAATAGTGCCTGTCTTTTAATACTCTCACATTGTATAAATAAAATTTAAAATGGTTAGAACATTGCTTAATGTAAAAAATAAGTGCTATCTATTATCATTACCATTATTTTTCAAATAATGCTATGCAGGGTGTTCAAAGCTCTGGATAGTGGATGCAAAAAACTTGAGAAAATTATAAGGAATAATATATTGGCAGGGTCTATGTAGAAGAGAGAAAAAGGAAAAGAAACATCTAGAAGATGAACCTTCTTGATTTCCTTTAGCTCTCACTGTGAAGCAGGAAGACTGTCTTCACATCCTTGGTTCTATCCTGCCTTCTCTCTAGGATATTGTAGGTGTGCAATCACGATTATAGACTCAGAGAAAGGCGAAAGATCTATACGGTCTGAAGAGAAAACAGAATCTGATGATTATAGACTCAAGAGATGAGGAGACTGGATGGAGGAATGAGAAGAGAGTGGACAAAAAAGAACTCTGTCATCACTGGTCCTGGAATACCCTACTTAGGTATGTCCCTTTCCATAGTCTTTGATGCTTGGTTGGTCATACTTCACCCAAAAACACAGATCTAATGGGCTCCAGTCTCTTCCAAACTAAGAATACTGTTGGTCATTATATTCTGTCCCCTATCTTCCCCCCCACACACCAAAAAATAGGGTTCAAGGCTGTGGCTGTGCTTTCTGGCTTCTTTGTGATTCTTTCCAAAGTCCTCTCATTTCACAGGTCTTCTCCGTTGCTGGCCACAAATGCACCATGTCTGATGCAGAGACAAGCAGTTCTGGCAATGATCCTGTGTAGAAACAAAGATATGGCCATGCCACTCTGCTTTCCAGAAAGACTGGAGGCTTTCTGAAGACTCACAGTCACAGGAAGACCAGGTCATTCAGTGGTAGCAGGACTGAATTTTCTTGCAAGAGCTCTTGGATTCAAGTGTTAGCAGGGAAAGGATGTCCACGTGAAGCTGTAGAGTGTCAGTGGACCTTCCACGTGAGGCTGCAGAGTGTCAGTGGACCTTCCACGTGAGACTGTAGAGTGTCACATGGACCTTCCACGTGAGGCTGTAGAGTGTCAGTGGACCTTCCACGTGAGGCTGTAGAGTGTCAGCAAACATTCCATGTGAGGCTGCAGAGTGTCAGTGGACCTTCCACGTGAGGCTGTAGTGTGTCAGTGGACCTTCCACATGAGGCTGTAGAGTGTCAGCAAACATTCCATGTGAGGCTGCAGAGTGTCAGTGGACCTTCCACGTGAGGCTGTAGAGTGTCACATGGACCTTCCATGTGAGGCTGTAGAGTGTCAGTGGACCTTCCACGTGAGGCTGTAGAGTGTCAGCAAACATTCCATGTGAGGATGCAGAGTGTCAGTGGACCTTCCATGTGAGGCTGTAGAGTGTCAGTGGACCTTCCACGTGAGGCTGTAGAGTGCCAGAAAACATTCCATGTGAGGCTGTAGAGTGTCAGTGGACCTTCCACATGAGGCTGTAGTATCAGTGGATCTTCCATGTGAGGCTGTAGAGTGTCAGCAGACCTTCCACGTGAGGGTGTAGAGTCTTGGCAGAGTACTGTCAGCAGACCTGTGGAGCTTTTCTTTGTGCATTGGCTCAGTTAAGGAGAGACCTGTTTTTCTAACATGGCATTGACACAACACATCTTTCCAATGGAATGAGATGGTGTAGAGGATATAACTTCAGAAATCTATCAAGAATGATCTGGCGTGGGGGTTTCCTTTTGGTCTTCCTACTGCACTGGTAGTGAAAGGAGGCTCTGACTACAGTTTGGTTAGACCAACGTCAGCAGTAACAATGGAAAATAACATACGCTGAAGTTGACTGTAGTAATTATAACCACCTATTGCTGTACTCAAGTACATTTTGTTATTTCTTTCAGCCATTGAGGAGGAAGTAACAAGTTAGCTTATGGTGTGAAGAAAAGGACATATCAATAGCTGTATCAGAGGGTCGTTCCTGCTGCCAAGGGTCTCACAGTTGGGTTAGTTTAATGGCACTTACTGTTATTTATATCATTTGCATTTAGTGCAAATCTACTATGTGGAATTACCTGCATGACTGACAATCAACATTACCTTGACACACAGCCTCTCACAAAACAAGAGGGAATGATGTAAAGTCACACCCTTAGATCCAGACATCAATTGCAAAAATGAGGCTATAAATTACAGCCACTCAGAGAGCTGTCTTAACCCCAAACCAGATTTGAATCTCCCTTCCACCACTTACAGTTTTGACCAAATTTTTAGGCCCTCTAGGAGCCTCAGTTTCTTTATCTATAACATTGCTTAATTATACTAGCCTCGAAAGATTATCCAAGGATTTTGTAAATTAATGCATATTAAGTGCCTGAAACTATAGTAAATTTTTAGTAAATTATTTTTTACCCCTGTCTTCATACTACTGGCTCCTCTAGCTCTCTGGGGCCTCCCAAGCTCTACGGGAGGTCACCTTCTTGTTTTGCAATCTGTACATCAAAGACGAGGTGAAGGGAACTGTTTCCTGTGCTTTTTGGGTGTGTTTTGTTTCACTTCCCTCTAATATTTATCTCACTTAGGATTTTGAATCTTGGGCATTGTTCAGCCTATTCTCTGTTTCCATCCTGATTCTTTACCTCTCTCTTCACAATATTCTTCCTACTGTGTCCTTGATGTTTGCTGGATGACCCTCTGGGGAGAAAGTTGAGATCACTGGTCAGCCCTTGGGACTAATGCTGCTGCTGCTTCAGTGATTCTTTGCAATAATTTTGTCAAGCTTGTTTTAACACTACCTCTGATAGCTTTCTCTCTCGTGGCCAAAAGGAGTACAAACTGGTGATGATGATGTGGGTAGGGATATGAGTTAGCAGGGAGAAGGGAAAAGAAAGATGATACAGTCATTGTACTGGCAGGACAGAGAGGCAATTTTGTGATTTCTATAAGTGCAATTATAGAAAACACAGGCAAATAAAATCCATAGACAATTGTAGCTTAAGTAATATTTTCTCTATAAAACTTTTACTCAGACTGCATGAAAAGATTTATCACAGGTGCCCTATTCCAATGAATGCATGTTGTGAGGAACCACATGACCTGGGAGGAAGTATTTGAGATTGGAAATTGGCGGCTTAGGTTCCAGCTGTGGCTTTGACTTTCTGTGTGACCTCAGGTGAATTACCCTCCCTGGTCCTCAGACTTCTCATCTGTAAATGGGCAATAATGTTACCTGCCTGTCAGTGTGTGAAGATTAAATGAAAGAATGTGTACAAATGGCCTGGAACTGGGAACAGGCGCCTTTATAGGTCCTAGCACTTTTATTAATAAATTGGAAATAATGATGCCTGCCTTGAGAACTTCAGTCCTGCTGAAAATGAGGACAGGCTTTTAAAAGGCCCTACAGATGTAAAATGTTCTTGGGTTCAACACAGGAAGGCCAGCTTGCACACAGCCTGTGTTCAGTAAATACCTGATGACAGTGGCAGTGAGATGGCAGAGTCTGGGGAGCTCTTGGTTTGTTGCCCCTAAAATGTGTGAGCTCTAGGGAGTAGCATTTTTGATGTCTATTTCATTTGCATTTACATTCAGGTGATCTCAAAACCCCAAAATGAAATTCTGACCTTGACCTCAGTTTATTGTGCTGTGTGTGCTTTAGCAATCCTCCTGGTTTCTGATTTTGTGGAAAAAGAGGCAGCTCCATACATTGGCGGGAGCTTGGGTCTGGGGCTCCAGCCAGGGTGACATGGGCATAAATGGCATAGACATTAATTTTAGAGGCATGGAGTTCCCATGGGGCCAGAGAAAAGGCTCATCACTTCTCTCTATTTTTGTGCTTGGTACAGAGTTGGTACTTAATGAACATTTGTACCGTGGAAAAAAAAAAAGAAAGCAGATTCTGAGCTAGTGAGGGCAAACGGTATTTTCTGAGAAAACAGTAGAGCTGAGTTCTATTGATTTTATAATTTTGTAAGTACTTCATTTAAAATACTTACATAAAGGTCAGGGCCAACCAATTCGACAATCTATAAGTTTTATTGATAATAATGGCTAAAGTTTACTTAAGATTACTTAAAAGTTCAGCACTGGGTTAAGCATTTTACAAATACTATTAAATTTGATACTTACTACAGCACTATGTCAAAACAAACACCCTACTTGGTTACCCACAATTTAGCCATAACCTCCCTCTTACTTGGTAGCAGAAAACCATGAATTTTTTCTGAGCTGCAGTGTCCCCAGCCAAGGATATAAATTCTGGTTTGTCCAAGCCAATAATAGCAACCTTCTTTCCCAATTTCTTAGCTCCTTGCCCTAAGAGTTGCCTCATACTGTGGTTCTGGCTAATGGGATCTAATAGGCAGTCCAATACAAAGGCTAAGGAGAGTCTTATTTTTTGATAAAAGGAAAGGTACACTTTCTTTGAACATAAATATAGTATTTGGAGCTACATTGGCCATTTTGCAATCATGACACCTTTTGCAAGGATGAAGGAAAGGCCACAAATACTGGAAGAGAGCATTGAAGCCCTGAACCAACACAATTAGCCACCACTTCCAGAGCCCTTAAAAGTGAGACAAAGTATATTTCTTTTTGTTTAAGCCAACTAAAACTTAAACTGAGTCAGGTTGTTTTAGTAACAGCCAACTAACACCAACCCTATGATACGAATACTCTCATTCTCATTTTTAGATGTAAAGATATATTTAAGATTTAGGCCACCAGGCTAAATTTAAATCTAGTTAAAGCCCATCTTCTCAACCACTGCTATATTTAACCTATCAGTGTTGTTAATCTACAGTATGTTTTTGAACTCTTGCGAACTAAACAAAGAAAAAAAAATAGAATTTCTTTCTCTACAAGAGTAGAGAAAAAAGAGGAGAAAGCAGACTTGTCACCGCCTGTGGTCCACACCTATCTGATCGGGGACACTGATGTCTACTGAGAGGCTGGAAGGGCCCTACAGACTTATTTGCTCTCATATTTGAAAGTTTCTCCAGCAGCAGAAAGAAATAAGTGGTGACCACATGAGGTGAGGTGAGACAGGTTCTGCTGGGTTGGTAAGGAAGTTCCATACATTTAAAGCAATGCTGGGGTGCTGGCCTGGAGTGGGACTGACATCCAGCCCACTGCTGACTTAGCCGGCAATGGCCATCCAGCTACATCCCCTGCACAGAGGCAGGAGCGTGGCGACTCTGGGGAGATGCAATGGGAACCAGAGGCAGCCACTTGTTTGCCATATGCTTATCATGTAAACTGAAGGAAGAAAGACTCTGCCTAAAAACCATCCTCAAACAACTAATAGGGGCCAGATGCTGTGGGTCTGCCTAGGAGTGGTGATAAACAGCTGGGTTCTTCATCTACTGGGAGAGGGGGGCAAGGGCACATTCATTCAACCCTAAGTGTGTCTAGGCCCTGGAGACAAAAACGAGTATGTTGTACAATGTATCAGATACTACGCATCTTATTTAATTCTTGCAACAACCCAATGAGATAATTGTTAGTATTCTTAAATTGTTAACATTTTTAAACATTGAAGCACAACTACAAAATGGTGGATTGGAATTCCAGCCTAGGTCAGTCTGTTTCCGAAGCCCATGCTGCACTACCCCAACTCCGCGGAAGCTCGGAGTGGAAGGAACATGTAGTTCTCCTATATGACAGAAACAAGGCAGTTATTCATTTGCGATTCTTGCATTTGACCTCTGCAGGGGAAAGGCTTTATGGTAATCCTAGAATTAGTCATGCTTGACAGCTCTCAACACCTAAGAAGGGAACAAGAAAGGGATTTCTGAAACCTGGCCAGCAGAGGCAGTTTCTTTTTCTGAAACCACTGTGGTTCTGATTCAGACAGTTGGGTCCAGACCCATTTTCTCTTCCAAATTCAGAAGCTCAGTTTGCAAATGCTGAGTTAGATATTCAGGTTGAGATATCTGAGAGATTCTTAGACATAAGAATTTGGGTGTTGGCCAGGAGCCCTAGGCTGATATGCTAATTTAGTTGTCATCCCATAGAGAAGTATCAACTCTCAGGGGGTAAAAGAGGTCAAGGGTACGAATATTAAATGGGCTGTGTCAAGAAGTTCTCAAGTGAAGGAAGTGGCTTTGTTGGTAGCCTCTGGTGACCCACACCTCTCAGGACTCATACTCTTGTCCAGCCCTCCCTGTACATCTGGTCAGGCCCCCTAATCTGCTTTATGCCATAAAATGCCGGAACAATGATATTGTGCAAATTTAGGACTAAGACACCTCAACAAGGGCCAGCAGTTTTACTTTGGTGCATGAGCTCCATGAGAAGCCAGCTGTCCTCAGGAATTTGAACATGCTAAGAAAAACCCAACCTCGTACATGAGAAGGAAGCGCAGAAGGGAAGCAAGGCCTCTGGCCATTAGCACAGTCACTGCTGGCCACACGAGGAGGCCATCTCAGAATTTAATCTCCCAGGCCCCCATTCAGCCATGCCGGGCAGTGCCAGGGAGGGCAGAGATGAGCCCACCTCACCAAGCTCTGCCCAAATTCCCGAATTGTGAGATGATTAGAAAGGTGGTATCTTTAAATCAGCAAGTTTTTGAATTTTTTATGTGGCAGTAGACATCTGTGTCCAGTAGGGACTTCGATATTTGTGTAAACCTTTTTATCTCCGTTGATACTTGCTTGCCTGTGTCCCTTGAAGTCTCTCTGAGAAACAGAACAAGAAGACACTTGGGGACTCAAGAAGATGAGGCCACTCAAGGGCTGTGATCAGTTTGTTTTATATTTGAAAATCTTGTTTGTTTTTTATGGTCATGGCCCAGCATCCCGATGTTCCCTTTTAAAATGTTAAGTCTAAAAATAGGTATTGTCTAGGAAGTGGAATTATATGTGCCAGTTTCATTAATGTTTACACCCTTTAAGGCCCAGGGAAGTTATGAAGAATCTATAAAAGAAGCAAAGACATGAAAACAAAAAAGAATCTCCAAGGAGAAAAGGGCTCAACCTGCCTCCATTTAGAAGATCTTTCAGCGACCTTTCTGTTCTGTGTGTGTGACTCACCTTTCGTTGTGTCTAACTAACATCCGACCCTTCAGTTCCTATAATTCTTGAAGTCCACCTGGCAGCTGGAAGTATTTGAGTCTCATCATCTCAGTCTTTTTAAATTATATGGCAGACTGTGGCCTCAGCGAAAAGATAGAGCTCAACTTTCAATTCTGGCCTCAACCCGATCTCTTCAGCATGAAACTAAGGAAATGTTCTCTGAGCCGCACTGCTGTTGAGTGGAAAAAGAGATCTTTGTCCAGAGATGTGTTTCCAAAACTGTAGCTATTATCTCTACATGGCTATTGCAAATTTGGACTGTGATTTTTCTGAACTGAGACGTTCTGTAAGTGTAAAATACTCATTTGATTTCACTTTTTTTTTTTTTATTGTTGGGGATTCATTGAGGGTACAAGAAAACCAGGTTACACTGATTGCATTTGTTAGGTAAAGTCCCTCTTCACTCTTTTTTTTCTGAGGGGGGTGCTGGGGTCAGGTTTGAACCCACTGCCTCTGGTAAATGGAGCTGGCACCCTACTCTTTTGAGCCACAGGTGCCGCCCCACACGCTTGATTTCAAAGATTTAGTATAAAAAAGGATGTAAGATAATTTTTTTATTGATTATATGTTTATATAATTGGGATACATTGGATTAAGTGTAATATTTTAAAATTATTTTCATCCCTTTACATTTTTTCTATCTGGCTGGTAGAAAATTTAAAATGGCATGTGGTTCAACGTTGCCACTCACATTATGTGTGTATGTAGTATGGGTCTACAGTAATATGGAATTGTATGTTCTGCCAGGGTGATATTATCACAAAGATATTGTGGGTTTTCACATTAACCAGATCCCCTTCTGTGGCCTGACAATCTTAGTTTCAATGTCCATACTAGACAGTTTTAATCTTTCTTTATTTTTGTAGAGATAAGATCTCACCCTGTCACCTACACTGGACTGTGGTGGTGCAATCACAGCTTACTGCAATCTTGAATTCCTGGGCTCAAGGAATTCTCTTACCTCAGCCTCCCTAGCTGGGACTCACAGGCCCTCAGGCCTGGCTAATTTTTTTTTTTTTTTAATTATCTAAGACATTTATTAACAGGTGCTTGCAGTGTGTTGACTTTTTTGAAAAAAATCAAGTTGTAAACTTTGATTACAAGTTAAAAATGAAATTCTTTTATTTATTTATTTATTTATTTATTTTTTATTAAATCATAGCTGTGTACATTAGTGCAATCAAGGAGTACAATGTGCTGGTTTCATATACAATCTGAACTATTTTCATCAAACTGATTAACATACCCTTCATGGCATTTTCTTAGTTATTGTATGAAGACATTTGTATTCTGCATTTAGCAAGTTTCACCTGTACCCTTCTAAAAATCTCAACTTGACCAGATATGAAATAATTTAAACACCTTTAAAGGTGTTCTGAGAAAAACCAGGCTTTTAAAAAAAACACATTTGTTATTACAAAAAAAGACATCTTTAGGTAAAAATAATGAATATAGATAATGCAGATAGTTCTAGTTAGCCGGTCGATGGGCAAAAAGCCAGCACTTAAAGTCTTCAGCTGCAATCTTTTATTCTTCTTTTATTGCTGGAATTTCATATTCCTTTCTTCCTGCTGATAACTAAACCGGACGAAGGTAGAGATGGTGAGTGGCGTTTACTCAGCCCTGCCCTGCTCAGCCTCAGAGATGACTAATTCTCAGCCGATGGATCGGCTGCTCTTGTCTCTGCCTAAACCCTGTGGTTTAGGGTTTTCTGGCATCTGAGTGGGTAATTGAAGTTGCAAAGGTAGCAAAGTTGAGGCAGCTGCTGACCTTGGCTTCCCTTTCCTTGATTCTCTGAATCCTCTTCATGCCATCCTCTCTGGGCTGCCTGAGGGGAGGAGGCCCCTGTGGAATCCTGGTCTGTCCCCCACACAGGTTCTGTCCTGGTCTACCTGTTCTCCTGCAGCCTGGCTTCTCCCTGTTCAGGAGGGATGGAGCACTGTGGGAGGGCTGGCCATGTTGGCCCTAGCCTTCAGGAGCACGCTCTGGCCCCTCATTCTTCCCCCGCTCTCGCTGTTCTGCTAATTCTGCTGCTAATTGCATGGACTGGGACTCTGACAGGTGTGCACCACAACGCCCGGCTAGTTCTACACATTCATAGCCAACTGATTTTCAACAATGGTGCCAAGAACATATTTGGAGAAAACCACAATCTTTTCAATAAATGATGTTGAGGAAACTGGATATCCATGTGCAAAGAAATGAAACCAGACTGTTCTTTCTCACTTCCTATAAAAATCTACTCATAATAAATAAAGACTTAAATGTAAGACCCCAAACTCTGAAGCTTCTAGAAGAAAACACAGGAGAAATGCTTCATGACGTGGGTCTGGGCAAGGAATTTTTTGGATAGGGACCTCAAAAGCACAGGCGACAAAAGCAAAAATGGACAAATAGGATTACATCAAACTACAAACCTTCTGCACAGAGAAGAGTTGGTTGACTGAGTGAAGACACAACCCATAGAATGGGAGAAAACATTTGCAAACCGTATCTATGATAAAGGATTAGTATGCGGAATAGATAAGGAACTCAACAGCAAGAAAACCAAATCATCTCATTTTAAAATGAGGAAAACCACTGGCTGTCGTGACTCACACTTGTAATCTCAGCAACTTGGGAAACTGAGGCAAGAGGATCACTTGAGGCCAGAACTCTGAGAACATTCTGGGTAACACAGAAAGCCCCTGCCTCCAAAAAAAAAAAAAAAAGAAAGAAAGAAAAAAAAGAAAAAAAGCCAAAAGACCTGATTTCTGAAAAGAAGACATACAAATGGCCAACTATGAAATGCAAATTAAAACCACAATGAACTATCACCTCACCCCAGTTAAAATAGCTGTCATGAAAAACACAAAAAATAATGAATGCTGGCAAGCAAGGAAGTATAGAAAAGGGAACTTTTATACGCTTAAACACTATTGGTGGGAATGTAGATTAGTATAGCCATCATGGAAAACAGTATTAGGGATTACTCAATTTTTGGCCACAGGCGCCTCCTGGGATTACTCAAATTTTTAATAATGAACTACCATCTACCCCAGCAGTTTCACTACTGGGTATGTATTTGAAGTGATTGAGATCACTATATCAGGGCTATCTCTACTCCCACACAGTACTATATGCAATATACAAAAGAGGGGATCAGCCTGTCATTAAAAAATGGATAAAGAAAATATGGTATATATACACTAGAAATACTTGTCAGCTATAAAAAAGGAACGAAATCCTATCAATTGTGGCAAAATCAATGAATCTGGAGGACATAGTATTAAGTGAAATAAGCCAAGTGCAGAAAGACAAGTACCCACATGGTCTCATTCATATGTGGAATCTAGGAAAGTTGATCTCATAGAAGTAGGGAGCAGGATAGTGCTTGTCAGAGACGGGGGGACTGAGGGGGAGAGCAAAGGTCGGTTAACACGTACAAAGTTACCATTAAATAAGAATACATTTTGGTGTCTGTAGGCATAGTAAGGTGACTAGACCTAATTACAATATATTGTACATTTTAAGATAGCTAGGTGGGCAGCGCCTGTGGCTCAAAGGAGTAGGGCGCCGGCCCCATATTCTGGAGGTGGCAAGTTCAAACCCAGCCCCAGCCAAAAACTGCAAAAAAAAAACCGCAAAATTTTGGGCAGCACCTGTGGCTCAAAGGAGTAGGGCGCTGGCCCCATGTGCCAGAAGTGGTGGGTTCAAACCCAGCCCCGGGCCAAAAACCAAACAAACAAACAAACAAAAAAAAGATAGCTAGAAAAGAGAATCTTGAAACTTATCACCACAAAGGATCATTCCACTCTGATTTAATCATTATGCAATATATACATATATTGAAACATCACACTGCATCCTATAAACGTGTAATTATGTTTCAAGTATATTAAAAAAATAGTCAAAATCATAGAACCAGAATGTAGCAAGGTGATTACTATGGGGCAGAGAGAGGGAGGAATTCGAGTTTTTAATGGGTATAGTGTTTTAGTGTTGCAAGGTAAGAATTTTTTTTTTTTTTTTTTTGAGACAGAGCCTCAAGCTTTCACCCTGGATACAGTGCTGTGGCATCACAGCTCACAGCAACCTCCAATTCCTGGGGTCAAGCAAGTCTCTTGCCTCTGCCTTCCAAGTAGCTGGGACTACAGGTGCCCACCACAACACCTGGCCATTTTCTGGTTGCAGCCGTCATTGTTGTTTGGTGGGCCCGGGCTGGATTCGAACCCACCAGTTCAGGGGTACGTGTCTGGCACCTTAGCCTGTTGAGCCACAGGCGCCAAGCTGCAAGGTAAGAATTTGTACAGATTCATTGTCCAATAAATAGAATATACTTAACACAGGGAGGGGCAAGAGGGCCGACTGGAAGCAGCTTCTGACAGAGGCTCCTGTCCAAAAGGAAAGATAACCTCCAGAAACTGCCTGATTGAGCTGAAGACTGTGAGCCCAGCCGAGAGAGAGAGGTGATAGCTGCAGGTCACCTCAGAGGCAAGCTGTGACTTAAAGAGAACAAGCTTCAGGCAGAAGAACTGAACTGAAGTTTTCTGCCATTCTGAACTTCCAGGACTCCCTTCCCCCCTTACCTGACACACCAGAAGCCTGACCTCTGCTAAAACTGAGGAAGGAGGACTTGAGCAGTGCCCACCCTCCCTATCTGCTAGAGCAGGCGGCCCACCAGGTAAGAGACTCTGGGGCCCCACTGAGCCCCTGCCAGCCCTCAGGCCAGGGAAGCTGCTGGCACCCCTGCCTGGCTCCGATCTGTGCTACACCAGGCCTTGGCCCACCACTTGCAGCAGCCAGGAACTCTACCGGGACCCCCGCTGGGCCTTAGCCCAGTGCCAGCAGCGGCCAGGAAGTCTGTTGGGACTCCCTCCTGGTGCTGATCTGTTCCCTGCCCAGCCTCAGCCTGCTGCCTTCTGGGACCCCCACCCGGCTCCAATCCATGCTCCAGGCCCGCCACCCACAGCAGCCAGGAACTGCATTCTACAGGGACCCCCCCAGCCCCAATTGGCACCCTGCTGGGCCTTGGCCTGCTGCCAGCAGTGGCCAGGAACTCCACCGGGACTCCCATGTGATTGGCAGCCTGCCACCAGCAGCAGCCAGGATGTCCACCGGGACTCCTTCCTGGTGCTGATCTGTGCCCCAGGCCTGCTGCCTTCCCTCTGGAGCCCTTCTCCCAGCCAGAGACTGCTGGAGGCACAGGCTCCCTTTCCAAAGGCCACTGGGTGCCCCATCCCATGCCCTGCTGCTTGATCTGGGCGTGCCACACTCTGGAGCTGCTCCTGCAGCCAGAAATCCCTGGCAGGGGCAGTCCCAGAGGAGCTACACAGGGTCATTCCCTACAAAGATCCAGCAACAACAAAGTGATCCTGCTGGGGTCTGATCTGGGAGACACACCTCCCCAACTCTGAGGATGGTCATAGGCAACAGTGGAAAATAATCATGAGGCGGAATCAACAGAAAAACTCTGGCAATATGAATAATCAGAGTAGATCAACTCACCCAAGGAATGCCAAGGTAGATACAGCACAAGATCCCTTGCATAAGCAAATGGCTGAGATGTCAGAAATTGAATTCAGAGTCTGGATAGCAAATAAGATCAGCGGAATGGAGCAAAAGATAGAATTAGAATTTCAGGCAGTAATCCAAAAGATGACCCAAAAGATGTCTCAAGAATTCAACGAATTCAAAGACAAAATGTCCAAAGGTTTTGACATATTGAGACAAGAAGTTGCCGCCCTCAAAGATCTGAGAAATACAGTAGAATCCATCAGTAACAGAATGGAGCAAGCAGAAGAAAGGATTTCTGACATGGAAGACAAAGCTTTCAAACGCTCCCAAACTTCCAAAGAGGAAGAGAAATGGAAGGCAAAAACAGATCATTCTCTCAGACAGCTCTGGGATAACGTGAAGAAACCAATATTCACCTTATAGAGATACCTGAAAACGATGAAGTGGCTCACAAGGCACAGAGTCTCTTCTTTATGAGATTATGAAAGAGAACTTCCCAGACATGCCAAGAGATTCTGAAATTCAGATAGCAGACAGTTTCAGAACCCCAGCACGTCCCAACCCAAATAAGACATTCTCCAGGCACATCATAATTAAGTTCACTAAAGTTAATATGAAGGAGAAAATTCTGAAAGCA
>CAUYRH010019758.1:0-18698 GCA_963574655.1 Perodicticus potto | reverse complement strand
CTTAGCGGGCTAAGGCGCCAGCCATGTACACCTGAGCTGGCGGGTTCGAATCCAGCCCGGGCCGCCAAACAACAATGACGGCTGCAACCAAAAAATGGCCAGGCGTTGTGGCGGGCGCCTGTAGTCCCAGCTACTTGGGAGGCTGAGGCAGGAGACTCGCTTGAGCCCAGGAATTGGAGGTTGCTGTGAGCTGTGATGCCACTGCACTCTATCCAGGGTGACAGCTTGAGGCTCTGTCTCAAAAAAAAAAAAAAATTAATGATGCTGGAGCCCCACTCTAGACCAATTGAATAAAGCATCAAAATGTTTAAAAACTCCCCTGCTCATTCTAAAGGTCATCCAGAGAGGAGAGCAGCAGCCTCAGCGATAGCTGCTGTGAAGGGAGAGAAAGGGTGGGAATGTCTCTGGGGAAAGGGATGTTAGGGGCACGCGTCCTCCTCAAGGCCATTCACGTGTCAGCACCAGAGGACAAGGGGATCACGGTGTGGGCTCTGGGCAAGCAGACCTGGGGCTAAAAGAGAAAAGTGTCCCTGCTGCTCGGATGCCCCAGAGAGTCCCAGGGGAGAGAGTACAGAAGCAGCCTAGTCCTCATGCCTTGGCCTCCACTCTTCCCTGCTGCACCCCCACCGCTCTCTTCACCCTCCAGATTCTCCCTATTCCCAAAGACTTCACCTAAATGGTACTTCCTGTTTACTCCGCATGCAAAGACACAGAGCACCTACTGTGCGTAAGGCCTTGGTTTCTAAGAACAGGAAGATGAAGACAGCTGGGGCCTACCTGAAGCTGCTCACAGGCCAAGGGTGACACCAGGAATCACATGCTCCTTACAGTGGGATAAGTGCCACAGGGACTGGGAGCCCAATGATGGAGCTCTTCACCAACCCCAGGGTCAGCCTGAGGATGCTTTAAGGTTTCTGGGAGGAGATGACACTTGAGCTGAGTTTTACGGGGCACTAGTATTCTCTAGAAGCTCAAAGCTCAGTCTCTCCCTTTTCCCTGTGTGTGCTGCACACTTTCATGACCAGGAGCCGTGTAACAGATGCCGATGTGGCTGCATCTGCGCAGGTAAAGGATTTAGGTGGGAGAAGGGTGCCCTTTTTCTTTCTTTCTTTCTTTCCTTCTTTTTTTTTTTTTTTTTTTTTTTTTTTTTGCCTTTGAGACGGGTTCTTGCTCTGTTGTCCAATCTGGAGTACAGTGGCACAATCATAGCTCACTGTAGCCTCAAATTCCTGGGCTCAAGCAGTCCTCCTGGGTCGGGTCCCAAGTAGCTAGGACTACAGGCAAAGCCCACCACATGCAGGCTAATTTTTTAAGTTTTTAAGTTTTCAATTTTTTTTTTTTTTTGTAGAGATGGGGGTCTATTTTGCTCAAGCTACCAAAATCCTGGCCTCAAGCAACCCTCCTGCTTCAGGCTTCCAAAATGCAGGGATTACAGGCATGAAACCACCACACCCTGCATTGTAAAAAGGGTTGGGTTTTTTTTTTTCTTTTTGCAGTTTTTGGCCAGGGCTGGTATTGAACCCACCACCTCCGGCATATGGGGTCGGCACCCTACTCTTTAGAGCCACAGGCACCGCCCATAAGAAGGGTATTTTATTCACCTTCGTAACCCCAGGGCCTAGCACATTGCTTAGTACACTACATGCTCTTTTGAAAAAGAATTTTGGTTTGTACTTTTGCTGGGAAAGGTATAGCAAAAGCTAGGGACTTGCCATATATGTGGGCCCCTGTGGACCCAGGCCCTTGAACCTCTCTGTTGTCTAGACTTTGTGTGCTCTAAGAAGTGGCAGGGAGAACAGCTATAGCTGAGATGAAGCACCGAGGAGATGGAAAGTGGGGCTATCACGGGCTCAGCAGAGGGCGAACAGCAACAGAGGGTGCGAGGAAGGCTGGGATGCACGGCTTGGTGGGCTTGAAGCCTGGATGTGAGGGTTAGGTCAGAGTCCAGATGCCCACCCTAAGAGGAGGAACAGGAGCCAGGATGCCGAGGACACCCTCCCTAGAGGGCACCTAGTAAACAGGGCTTGTGTACAGGAAGGAACAGGGCAGGCTCCATGATGCGCACAGTTCCCAAGAGGGTGGAGATAAGGACAGAGACTGCTCAGGCCCGGAGGTGGTCTGTGAAGAAGAAAGGGGGGAAGGGGAAAGAGACACACACAGCAGCCTGGAGGGGCTTCAGGAAGGCCTATGGAGCTGGGCGTGGCGGCACACACCTGCCGTCTCCACTACTCAGCAGGCTAAGGCAGCAGAATGGCTGAGTCCAGGGGTCCTGTGCTATATGTGCCATGCCCTTCTTGCATTGTTTGGCATCAATATGGTGACCTCACAGGAACAGACTACTGTCTTGCCTAAAGAGGGGTGAACCGGCCCAATTTGAGAGAACAGAACGTGTCAAAACTGCCACTGAGCAGTAGTGGGATCATGTCTGTGAATAGGCCACTGAACCCCACCCTGGGCAACATAGTGAGATCCCATCTCTAAAAAAAAAAAAAATTAAATTAAAAATTTATTTTATTTTATTTTATTTTATTTTGAGACAGAGCCTCAAGCTGTCACCCTGGGTAGAGTGCGTGGCATCACAGCTCACAGCAACCTCCAATTCCTGGGCTCAAGCGAGTCTCCTGCCTCCGCCTCCCAAGTAGCTGGGACTACAGGCGCCCGCCACAACGCCCGGCCATTTTTTGGTTGCAGCCGTCATTGTTGTTTGGTGGCCTGGGCTGGATTTGAACCCACCAGCTCAGGTGTATGTGGCTGATACCTTAGCCTCTTGAGCCATAGGAGCCAAGCCAAACTAAAAGGTTTTTATGAATGGGTGCCTGTTCATATTTCCATTTTTTCCAAGATCTCTCTTCTACATATCTCCCACATTCACCTTATTTTCAGGCCTATTCTTTCTTTGTGTGTTTTAGGATTAACAGTGGGGTCTCAGTGGGCACTAGATGGAGGAATGGATGTTAATAAAGGAGAGGGGACAATAACGAGTGAGAAGTTGGAGATCTTGAAGACAAACATCCATGTTTCAAATTTGGTAATTTTGCTTGTGCCCGGTTGCAATTATGTCCTAGAGAAAAAAATTATTATAGTTTGTGTCTGGTTCTTTTGAGAAAATACTGCCTATACTATGGTATGAACTATGAGTGTCGGAATTTATTGGTATCTTGTTGCATTATAAAATGTACTGGAAACTAATAAGCCAGATTATTTCAAAGTAGTTGATAGATTGAAGTATTTCTGAAAGCTGCTTAAAGACCTCATTCGGAACAATAGAACCACACTACAATTATTCTAAGTAAGTGAGGTTGTACTATTAAGTGTGGATGTCAAAGTCCTAGATCCCCATAACAGGATATTGTAATTGAAACAATTCCCTTGGGGAAAGGGAAATAGTCATATTGTTACTCTTTAACCATAAAGCTTTGAAATAACTGAATAGGGTATTCAGAAACCTAATGAACTATGGTTATTAGGCAATCATTTTCTCAAGGGCATACAAAGTTATTCACATTATTGCCTCTTGATTATCTACATCCCAAACTCCTTGTAGTGTTTTTTTTTTTTTTCAAACCAGTATTCGCTTTGAAGACAAATAACAATAGTGATTGTTAATACAATGTAAGTGCTTTCAGATACTGGGAGCTATGTTCCTATACTGTGAACCTCAGTTGGTCACTGTATGAGCCTTCTTTAATTATAGAATGAATCAACTTGTCATTGAAACTCCACCAAACATGTAATGTTGATGCTTCCATGGCCTTTCAGGTTTGTTATCTACATATGGCTTACCTTGGATGTGTATGTAGAGGTGAATTATTGGATACAAAGTTAGGTCTAAAGAAAGCTTAAATAAATATAGTTTCTTCACCTTTGGAAACATTGATTTTTACTCAAAAGTTTATACATTATCCCAATCTGTTCCTTGGATCCAGATTGCAGGACCCACTTAAGGGGTAAAAATAATCAAGCTGATGAAAACTGCTTCCACAGTGAAAGTATATACAAGTCCCAAGGAGGTCATGAAAGGGTCAGGTCTATGTTTACCTGTTAATGCAAAAGACATTATGTAATTAGCTTACTTTCTACCTCTTCTTAAATACAACCACAAATAACCCCTAAAATCCACTGAGTTTCAGTCCTCTGGGGCAAAGTCAACAGTAGATGAGAACAAGTGTACAGATTCCGGGCATGAGCGCAGAGAATATGTAAGCCCCATCTTCTGAGTTTTCACTGGTATGAAAACCAAAAGCAAGGAAGAGAGCACGCTTCCTTTCCTTAAATCATCATTTTTTTTTTTTTTTTTTTTTAGGTTTAAAACACTAAACTTTATTTAGGCTTAAAAAAACTAAACTTCAAATGATTTTATTTTCTATTTGTTTCTAGCTAAGCATTTTTAATTCTTTCCTTTTTGAACAACCAAATGGTAAAAATCTGCTATAGCTTTATGTTCCCCACTCCTTTCCTCCCAATAACCTCTATTTCCTTATCCATAGAGGCTTGGTATCACTAGCTACAATTGTGTAAGCCTTTAAAAGCTTTGCACATCAAGCCAAGGCACCAACAATGGTGTGAACTGTGTCTCTTAATACATGGTTCAAACTTCACAAAGGAATACCATGCCTATTTATCCACAACACAACCACTTTTCTGGAAGTTCCTATATATTCTACGTTCCTTTTCATGCTAGTTGTTATGTGAAGAATTCTATATTTTGCTTTTCTTTTTTTTTTTTTTTGAGCTGGTATTTTTCTGTTTCTTTTGTAAAGCATGAGAAAGCAGATTCAATCCTACTTAAAAATGGGTTGATATTTTTTGGACCGTGATAAATAAAGACATGTTTTTAAAATATAGCTAAAATTTTTAAATGTTTTTGTGTAGTAATACAAGAATTTTCTACAGATTTCTGGGGAGGTAGTCCTGAAAATCAAAATAAAGCATTAAATAAGTGGAAAACTGAAGTGAGAAGGGTAGCGGCTGGCATGAATGAGTTTCCTTTGCATGCTTTGTTCATTGAGAGATCTCTTCTGTACCTGTAGGAGCTTTTTGGATGACAAGAAGTCTGAGGAAGTGACACCCCCTGCTGACCTGAGGGAGAATGCTATGTCATTACTCTTGAGCATTTACTCTGACAGGCCAAGTCTCCAGGCCTTTTCTATTAGTCATTAAGGTGATTGATGAGGGCAGGTGCAATGGCTTATGCTGTAATCCCAGTGCTTTGGGAGGCCAAAAGGCTGGAGGATCACTTGAGGCCAGCAGTTGGGTGAAACTCAACTCCAAAAAAATAAGAAAAATTAGTCAGGTGTGATGGTGTGCACCTGTAGTTTCAGCTATGTGGAAAGATTGCTTAAGGCCAGGAGTTTGAACGGTTGCTACAGCGAACTCTGATTTGTGCCATGGCACTCTAGTCTAGGTGACAAAGTGAGATCAATGATTGATGACATATTATGTTCATTCATCTAGATTACAAGGAAAATAGGTACATTTAGGAAAGCTTAGAACTTAGAAGTTGGTTTGAGAATTTGGCTCATTCTTTGCCTTTATTACTAGCTTCTATAACATCAAAACTCTTTAATAATTTAACTTACTGTAGCAATGAATGCACTATCTTGGAGTCATATTGTTAGTTTTGGATTTTCCTAGTGTATTTAAGCCAATTTAATTTAATTTAGTTTTATTTATTTTTTAAGACAGGGTCTCTGTTGCCCTGGCTGGAGTCCTGGGCTCAAGCAATTTTCTGAAATCCTCTCACTCCCTGAGTAGCTGGGACTACAGGTACACCACTAGCACAGGCTGATTTTTTCTAATTTTAAGTAGAGTTGAGATCTCACTCTTGCTCAGACTGGTCTTGAACTCCTCAGCTCAAGTGATCCTCCCACAGTGCTCCACAGTCTTGGCCTCCCACCATGCTAGGTTTACAGGAGTGAGCCACCACCAAGCTTTGCTGCTTCACTTGCAAATCATTTCACATGAATTCTTTTCTTCTCTATCTCCACCACTCCCCTTAAATCCAGATGGCCAACACCTGACCCCTGGATTCCTACAGCAACTTCTCAACTGCCCCTCTGCTTCTAGGCACAATAAAACTAATACAGTGATTTGATCTAGACGATTCCAGCCATAAAACCCTGCAGAGGCTCACCATTACCTTTAAAGTTCCTCAGCCCAGTATCCAAGGATATTCCACGCTCTGTTGTTTGTCCCTAGACTATGTATTCAGAATAACTTTCTCTTCAGCTCATCACAAATCCTCTAACTTGACCAGAAAACTTTCCCCACTATCCTGACTAAGGCATGCTGACTCCTGAAATCAGAATTTTCCTTTTGCTACCCAATACACAAGAATGCCTTTTATGTGGCACTCTGGGTATGTGTCTCAATCTCATACCTTGTTCAAAGTTCAAGCCTCAACTTTTCTTGGAAATACTCTTTCATTTCTTATAGGATTTAGTATTACCAATAAGTAATTGATTGATGGGCTTGCTCTGTGCCCCACACTGTTCTATCACTAAACATATGTTATTATATAGATCTCAAATCCTGGGTCAGGTAACATAGGGAACCTGAGGCAGGGAAGAATATTCTTCATTCCTGGGAGGCAGTGTGGTGAGCAATATGCTGTGGAGTTAGAGGACTCCAAATGCTAGTTATGGTGAAGGGAATTTGGACGAGTCATATCACCTTTTTGTATTTGGTTTTCTCATCTGTAAATGGGAATGATATAGCATCCACCTCACAGGATCAGTGTAGGATCAAATAAGAAAACGTCCCTTGCAAATGGTAAAATCCGTGTATTGGTCAAAGCTCACCAGAGGAACAAAACCAATAGGGCATGCCTGCATCAGCCCTCCACGTCCATGGATTCAACCAATGACAAATCAAAAATATTTTAAAAGAAATTGTGGCTATATGGAACATGTACAGGTTATTTTTTCTTGTCACTATTCCCTAAAAAAATACAGTATGACAACTAGATACATAGCATTTACGTTGTATTAGTTATTATAACTAATCTAGGGATGATTTAGGTGGGAGGATATGTGTATGTTATATGCAAATTTTATACTATTTTATATACACAACTCAAGTATACATATGTATTTGTGGGAACTTCTGGAACCAGTCCTTAATGCAGGGTGCTCAAACTACGGCCTGCAGGCCACATGCAGCCCGCTGAGGATATTTATCCAGCCCACCGGGTGTTTTTGCTGCCGGTGTCTGTACTGCTTAGCAGGCGATTGGTCCTGAGCCGCAGTGCACATGTGTGGAATGTGCACCGCCCTCTCTGACTCCCCTCCTTCTCTCTGGCTCTCATCTCCTCCTCTCAGTCTTGGGTGAGACTGAGACTCTGAGACTCCTGATCAGAGGAGTCACGAGCTTGCCTGTGCAGAGCCTGCTGCTGCCTGAGGACTGAGGTAAGAACAAGTTAGGATTTTTTTTTTTTTTTTGAAGTTAGGAGGTCTATTTTTTTTTTTTTTTTTTTTTCAGTTAGTAGGGCCTTTCTTTGCAGTTAAGGGAGGCCATTTTTTTCTGAAGTTAAGAGGTCTTTTTTTTTTTTTTCAGATATGGGGCGCCTTTTTTTTTCATTTTAAATATTGTATTTGTATTTGTTCCCTTTTTTTTTTGCAGTTTTTGGCCGGGGCTGGGTTTGAACCCACCACCTCCGGTATATGGAGCTGGCACCCTACTCCTTTGAGCCACACATGCCGCCCTCGTTTTGGTTTTTTACTTCAAAATAAGATATGTGTAGTGTGCATAGGAATTTGTTCATAGTTTTTTTTTGAAGCTATAGTCCAGCCCTCAAACAGTCTGAAGGACAGTGAACTGGCCCCCTGTTTAAAAAGTTTGAGGACCCCTGCCTTAATGGATACCAAGGGATGACTATGTGTGTGTATATATGTGTGTATGTGTGTGTGTGTATACATATATATAGAATGAGAATTGGCTCATGCAATTATGGAGGCCGTGAAGTCCCATGTATTCTGTCTGTAAACTGGAGAAACAGGAAAGCCAGTCTTGCAATTCAGTCTAAGTCCATAGACCTGAGCACCAGGGGAGTCTGTGGTGTAATTCCCAGTCCAAGTCTGGAAGCCTGAGAACTGAGAGGTCACTGGCATAAGTTCCTGAATCCAAAAGCCCAAGAATCTGGATCTCTGAGGTCCCAGGGCAAGAGAAGAGGGATGATCCAGCTCTGGAAGAAAGAACTACTCATGCTTCCTCTGGGATTATTATTATCATTATTATTATTATTATTATTTTTCTATTCAGGCCCTCAAAAGATTAGCTGATACCTGCCTACATGGGCCAGCATGCATCCTCTTTACTGCAAATATTGATTCAAATGCTAATCTTTTTCAGAAACACCCTCACAGACACACCCAGATAGAATGATTTATACCCAGTCAAACTGACATATAAAATTTACCAGCATGCTTCATCAGAAGGTTTAGTATTACCTTGCTTTTGCTTTAGAGATTTATATGCGTGTACTTTTACATGCTTGATTAGTTCATATTGGAAGAGAAGTGTTGAGTCATTCTCTACTTTTGAATACTACTGGGTAACTAGCACATAGTAAATTTAAATAAGGTTTATTGAATGTATGAAATCATTTTCATAAAAAAAGTAGGAGGACTGTGGTAACCCACAAGTAGTTTTCACTTGTTTTGTTAAGAAGAAATATACAGGAAGGTGAGATTAGCGATGTGGGGGCTAATGCCGCTTTAATTGAGAAATTGTCTCGTAGTGACGAAAATAGTCTTGCTACTGAAATCGTTTGAACCACAAGAATTTTTGAAAGAGTCCAAGATAAATCATTGCTAGCTCTTGAATTGAGAGTGAGGTCAAAATTCTGCAGGGAAAGAATGACCCAGAAAAGGGGAGACTTAAGTATGAATCAACATGAAAAATAAATCTGTATTAGAGAAGAAATTTAGCTAAATTCTGGGAAGGCGGCTTACCTCTTAAACACATACAAAAAACAAAAAATTACTAAAAAGATTAAAGTTGGCTCGGCGCCTGTGGCTCAAGTGCCTAGGGCACCAGCCACATATACCTGAGCTCTGGCGGGTTTGAATCCAGCCCAGGCCCACCAAACAACAGTGACGGCTGCAACCAAAAAATAGCTGGGTGTTGTGGCGGGCACCTATAGTCCCAGCTACTCGGGAGGCTGAGGCAAGAGAATCGCTTAAGCCCAGGAGTTGGAGGTTGCTGTGAGCTGTGATGCCACGGCACTCTACCCAGGGTGAGAGCTTGAGGCTCTGTCTCCAAAAAAAAAAAAAAAAAAAAAGATTAAAGTTATCTATGTAGTTTAGCTGTTAATATTCTGTCATTTTAAGGATTAGTAGCTTTTATAAAGGATTGTGGTACTTTAAGGAAACAGTGAGATTAATATATTTCCAGGATGATAAAAAATGCTATTAAATTTCCAACAACAAAATGCTGACTTGAGTCAGCACATACTATCACTGTAATCAAATTCTTACTCAAGGAGAATATGCAAGGTAAAAATAGGCTGGCAAGAAACAGTGCCATACATGTGTGTGTATATTTCTGTAGGAAGAGAGAAACACAGCAAATAGCCTTATAAACGGAGGAATCAAATGAATGTGATGAAATCAGAGGGTGCACCCCAGAGGGTAATGTCCTGCCTGCTTCCTTTTCCCTGTCTTTCCTCAGTCTTTGCCTCTGGGTGCAGTACTCAGCTCTGCTTCAGACTCTTGAACCAAATCAAGGGAAACGTAATTAAGCCTTAAGTTAATAATTTGCTGGCCCAGCCTTAAATAAAAAATTTTACTAATCCCTCTCTGACTTTGAGCCTTCCCGGGGTGTCATCTTTTGCCTTTTATATGATGCAATTGATTCAATCTCCCTTTTGTTTTCTTGTTTCTTTGTTCCTAAGCCCTGGCTGGTTTGGCATCCTGCTCATAAACATATCACCTTTCACCCCTTTCTTTCATTGCCACAACTTCACAAGAACCAATCCTTCTTTTTGCTTTGGTACCCACTATAGAAAAATAGATTACAAGGCTTTTAAACCATGAAAGTTGAAATAGCACGTAACAGGCTCGGCACCTGTGGCTCAACGGGCTAAGACGCCAGCCACGTATACCTGAGGTGGCAGGTTCAAATCCAGCCTGAGCCCGCCAAACAACAATGACGGCTGCAACCAAAAAATGGCTGGGCGTTGTGGCGGGTGCTTGTAGTCCCAGCTACTTGGGAGGCAGAGGCAGGAGACTCGCTTGAGCCCAGGAATTGGAGGTCGCTGTGAGCTGTGATGCCATGGCACTCTATTCAGGGTGACAGCTTGAGGCTCTGTCTCAAAAAAAAAAGCAATAGCACGTAACAAATTATAAATCAAATTTTCTTCCCATTGAGGAAAGAGTGGGCATTCTGTAAGTATGAGTGCAGGGAAGTTAAGAAGCGTGCTGTACCTTTTACTTTTTAATACTGAAGCACAGGGACCACGAGCAAACTTGTCTGTGCCTGACCCATTGAACAGGCGCACACACCTATGACAACTCCGTGGATGCCAACACAGTTAGAATCAGCCCTTCAAGCACCACTTTCTGAGTTGCTGGTGGAGTGAGGGGTCTGTGCTCCATGACAATTTGGTTTATTTAGATCTTGGATAGAGTTTTCTTAAACCCGTGCAATACGAGGAGCATGGTGCTATTTGGGATTTGTAAACAAATGAAATGTAGTTTCTGCCCCCTTGGGGCTCACCGTCTCAGTCAGTGAGGAGAGAAGTTGCTGTAATATGTTAAACATTACCGAGGTGACGAGCTGTAGAGATTTCAGATTTGGCGTTATTTAGCCACTCTGGAGAGTCAAAACATGAAGCGAAATTGTATAATGTCATTAATATTTGGGATACGATTTTATTTGAAAGTCTTTACTTTTTGTCTACCTAGGAAAAATCTCAAAACTCTAATGTGAAATAAATACAATGATAAAAATAAACAAATGATAATTTCTAGAACACTTGCAGTATGTCCAGGGAGAATAGACGGATGTGTTCGGCTATATAAAAAAAAATTAAAATCATCACTGTCAAAATTGCGATTTGGTACAGCTGAAATAATTGGATGAAGAACATGATGACAAGTAACTCTCGTTTGTGGGTGATTGGAGAAGACTTTGAGGGTAGTGGAGTTTTTCATCAGAACCTTAAGGTAATGATGCAAATAAATCCTAATCCTATAGCTAAGTCTATGTAGGCAATGACCATGTTAATGCACATGGACAAATGTAAATGAGTTTGCTTGAAGGGTGACAATTACAAGTTGCTGCCTAAAGGGTGTCAAATTTCTGATTATTAAAATATGGGGAAGGTGATAACCTTCAATTACAGGCTTCTGTGCATCTAATTTTAAAACTAAGAGTCTAATGAAAACAAGAATCTAGTGATTCCAAGGATCTGGAGAGCAGAGATTTACGGTTTGGGATCAGGTGGCAGAGTAGAGATAGTCCTTCCTTCCTTCATCCATTAATCTAATGTTTATTAATCATCTATTATGCTCCAAGAAATATTCTAGGCACTGTGGATCTGTAGATATCACAGGGAACAAAATAGATGAGGTCTCAAACTGTATGGAACTTTCCATCCTAGTGCAACCAGATTTATAATCTGTTACGTGCTTTTTCAACTTCCATGTTTTAAAAGCCTTGTAATCTGTCTATAGTGGGTACCAAAGCAAAAACAAAGAAATAAACACATGAGAAAATTACCAGATGATAATCGCAATGAAGAAAAGTGAATAGTATGGAAGAAAGAGAGACTAAATGGTTGTTTTAAATCTTTGGGTGGGGAAGGGAGAGAGGAACAGAAGAGTTCTCTGAAGAGGTGACATTTCAACTAAGATCTGGAGTCCTACGCCCAGGGGTGTGTGGCTGGGAAGATCATGGTCTGATGGAGCAATTCCCAGGAGACAGACCAAATTCCAAACCTTGGGAGGCAAGTGTGGTCAAGAAGGACTAGGCAAGACACAAGTGCCTAAGGGAATAGATGGGTAAGGAGCCTCCGAGGAGGGACCGCAGGAACTTAAACCACGGCTCTGAGGCGCACAGAAGCAGAGAAGCAGCACAGAGATGAGTGGGCCCCCCAGCCAGGATGTGGGCATAGTGGTGGAGATCCAGTCACAGATACATGGGGCAAGGCTGGAATGTAGCACATCGCCGTCTTTAAGTAAGGGAACCGAAGTCAGCCTGGAACTGAGGCGGAGTTTTCTGGCATAGGTCTTTGTAATAATAATCATTGTTACAGGGAGCTACTCCACTCTTTGCCTTCATAGCTTTTACTCATTTTTGCCTGATGATTGTGATCAAGTGTCTGTGACCCAACTCCTCAGTCTTGGTAGCTTAGAAACCCCTACTCAGTAACCCCCTAATCCACGGTCCATTACTGTTCCCACTGAGGACAGACGCTTTTCTCTGTGTTTTCATATGTTGCTACTATGTGGGGTTTTTCAGGGTGAGGCTCTACATTTTACTGAATGAAAGAGAAGTAGACGAAGGCTTACTCAAATCTTTGGTGAATCGGGCATGTTAAATATGGGATGACCATGAAGTTCACATGTAATTTTAAATTGTACACTGTTTTCAATTGCACGTGAACTTCATGGCCACCCTGTATATAAAATCATGGTAGTTAAAATGCACAATTATGTCTAATACACACCAGGTACTTTGCTTACATTATTATGTCTTTTTATTCTCACCTCAAGTCAATTTGGTATAAAGTGAAACCATCTACCACGTAGAGATGAATAAAAATAACGACAGCTTAGACTCTACAAAGAGTAGCAGCAAGGTCACACACCTAGCAGGTGGGCAGGACTGGGAAGCAGTGCTGGCTTTTCCACGACCCACACGGTCTCTCCGGTGTGCCTAGTTCACAGTGTGGATGGCGTTGGGCCCACAGAGGTGTTGCACAAAGGAAAATTTCCTTCTGGAGAGAAGTTTCTAATTGCTATGACATCTTTTTGACTTTTTAGGCCATGAAGAACCATTTAAACTTTTGAGGGATAGGATACATATAATATGTTATGATAAAAAGAATCCTTGAGGGAATTATTCTCACTACTCTGGCTACTCTCTACAGGTTGAACTAGAGAGACCAGTGAGGAGTTTATACCAGTTCTCTAGTTGTAGATTTATCAAGAATTAGGCCCTAGGGCTCTGGGCCTGTAGCTCAAGTGGCTAAAGCGCCAGCCATGTGCACCAGAGTTGGTGGGTTTGAACCCAGCCCGGGCCTGCCAAACAAGAATGACAGCTACAACAAAAAATAGCCCGGTGTTGTGGCAGGCGCCTGTAGTCCCAGCTCCTTGGGAGACTGAGGCAAGAGAATCAATTAAGCCCAGGAGTTTGAGGTTGCTGTGAGCTGTGATGCTACAGCACTCTACCGAGGGCGAGAGCCTGAGGCTCTGTCTCGAAAAAAAAGAAAAAAAAAAAGGAAAGAATCAGGCCCTAGAAGTAGAAGGAGAAATAAGAACGATGTGGCAGACATTGAGTGGGATAAAATGACAGAGCTTACAGTCTCGTTAGATGGGAGATAACAAGCAGTGAATGCGTTCAAGCCTAACTTCAGGATTAGAAGCCCATAGATCTGAACTTGAGGGAATTCGGGATGGCAGCTAATTGGAGGACGGTGCTAAATGCAGTTTAGCATTAATACTTAATAATTTTTAGATAGTCTAACGTCAGCTTACACCGTGGAACGGTGAACGCAAATCATTGCCCGATTCACACCTCAGTTTCTCGCTTTCCCAGTAAGCTGGTAAGAGTTTTGTGGGGTCATCTCAAGGGTCATTGTCCTCTTTAAGTTTGTAAAATTGTGAATGGGAACCATTTCCTTCTTTTCTCTCACCCTCCCTTTCCTTCCCTCTTTTTATTTCAAAATCATGGCCCTGAAAGTGATCATTATCTGGATGTACAAATATGTATAAAAACAAGTATATAATTAGAAACTTTTTTCCAGAATTTGTACATACAAAGTGCATTTTTTGGTTTGCAGGGCCTGGAAATGTTTGTGATTTTGCTTCTTGGCTTCAGTAAGCATTGCTCAACATAACCACTTCATTTTTTTTTAATTGCTTAGAATGGGCATATTAGTTTTCTATGGTGCTTTCCTCTACAACAATCATTTGACAAAATTCTTCGTCTCTTTTACCCTAATTTCAGTCATTGCACTGTGAGACCCCCTTCCTGAGTAGATTAGAAACCCTCTGTCTTCCATGTTTTGGTTTAGATGTGGTGCAGAGTCTGAAAAGCTCATTCTAAACCTCAATTTGAGAATGAGCACACCAATTTATGTTAATTATAACCCAGGATTCAAGCATCATGCTTAACCAGAATTGGGAAGCACGACTTGGTAACACAAAGAAGCAGTAGAGGAAAACAAATTATTATCATACTCTAAACACGGAGCAATGATATCTTAAACATTATGTTATCAATTCGTCACATTGCCTTTTGAATTAATGAAGATGAGTTGTTGAGTCTCACAGCAAGAATTTTAAGAGAAAAGGACTTAGAAGGCTGAGAAAAGGTCTTAGGAGGCTAAGTAAAGGAGATGCATTCATTTGAGAATGTTTACTGAATCCCAATTTTTTTTATTTGTTTGTTTATTTGTTTGTTTTATAGAGACAGAGTCTCACTTTATTGCCCTCTGTAGAGTGCTGTGGCGTCACAGCTCACAGCAACCTCCAACTCCTGGGCTTTAGGTGATTCTCCTGCCTCAGCCTCCCAAGTAGCTGGGACTACAGGTACCCACCACAATGCCCGGCCATTTTTTGGTGCAGTTTGGCTGGGGCCTGGTTCGAACCTGCCACCCTCAGTATACGGGGCCAGCGCCCTACCCACTGAGCCACAAATGCCGCCCCTGAATCCCACTTTTTAACATAGGCAGACATCATATTATATGTTGCCTACGTACAGAACACAAGAGAGACAGTCCTTGGCCTCCCCGAGCTTACAACCTAAAGTATAAAACTGGTGGAGAACATGGGGCATTGCATAAATGATTAGAAGTTTTAAGATAGAGAATTGCTGGCGAAATGCAAGAAAAGGGAGAGAAACCTGACTTTGGGAGGGAGGAAGGAGAGGAGGAAGTACTTCTAAATTGAAAATTGAAAGTTAAGTAGATGTCCGAAGGGCAGAGCTGTTGGGAAAGGAATGGGCTGTGTGTTAAGGCAATTAGACAGGAAAGAATGTGGGATGTTCTTGGAACTGAAATAAGTCCGTGTTAGCCCCGGGGGAGAAAAACAGGTGAGACTGTCTTGAGGCAGGCTCCAGGCCAGATATTTTGAGAACATATTACAGAGGATAAGTAGCATCCCAAAGAAAATGAGGAACCACTGAAGGGAAGTGATAAGGGAAGATTGGTGTACGAAAGTGATCACAGTCCTGTTGGCGGCTGTTCGAGAAAACTGGGGTGCGGAAGCAAAGGGACAGGGGAAAGCACAAATACGTGCATCATAGAAAATATATCTGGTCGTTCCAAATCTGGGCAGTAAGGAAAATCCATCTGGTGGGTTGTAGTAACCGAAGAGGGAGCAAGGGGAAGTTTGGAATAATTCATCATGTTATCACACAGCCCGGTGACGTCTTCCTTCTTGATGATGCCATTATAAAATGGCAAATATTTTTACTGCAGAAAGGATTTCAGACAGCAACATTTCCTAGCTATTCCAGAAAAAAGTGAAGTAAACCACAAGTCCCAGATTTTGGATATGAGGGATCAGGAAATCTCTTTCCACTGCCCCCATTACAAAACAAAACCAAAACCAAAAAAATCACCCAAATACGTATCTGGATTGCTATTTTAATAGCAAATTTTAAGGACACATTCTCACAGTAAATGATTAAGCCTTCTAATTCCTCCGAAAGGGCAGCTGATAATATTTTTGTGTATATGAGTTTCCTCCTTGGTCTTGTTCGTGCTCAAACATTTAACATTTTGTCACATTCACAATGGGCTAGAGGTTGAATTTTGTAAGACCTACTCTAGCTACAGCAGAGACAGGATAGAAACTGGTATTGCCTTTACTTGTGAACCAAGTGCGCTCAGGTCACTTAAGAGTTTGAAATACATCTTAATTCCACGGCTGTGCCTTTTAGGATAGACTAGAAGGGGGCTTAGCCTCTCTATGAATAAGGAAGCATTATTAGTTGCTTATTCATTGGGAGATGGCTTTGTCTGGGAGTATTCCTTTGCGTGATGGTTACTAGATTTGTAAATACACCCCAGCAGAATGCCTGGGTGACCACTCTGATGAGTCACTGTGTTTTCACAAAAGGATGCCGAACGTGGCCTCAGAATAGGAAGAGAAACTGAAAACCTCCTATTTTAAGACTTTCCTGACTTGTGGTATTTTTCTAAGGAACATACCCATAAAATAAAATAACTGCGTATATATCCATTTAGATTGAAGCTTTTCAGAAATTATAGATAAAATGAACATTACGGAAAACATATTTGTTCCATAGAGTAGACATTACATGTTTTCTTTACACATAAAAGTGAAGGGAAGTAACATATGGTGAGAAAAGTTGATGAGTAATGACTCCTTTTTAACTATGTTCCTCATTAGTTCATCTGGTGGAAGAGACCATTGGAAACAGGAAAATGTAATGCCCGTCTCCTTGTTCAGCAGGTTTTTTTTTTTTTTTTTTTTTTGAGACAGACCCTCAAGCTGTCGCCCCTGGGTAGAGTGCTGTGGCATCACAGCTCACAGCAACCTCCAACTCCTGGGCTCAAGCGATACTTCTGCTTTCACCTCCCAAGTAGCTGGGACTACAGGCGCCTGTGACAATGCCTGGCTATTTTTTGGTTGCAGCTGTCATTGTTGTCTGGCGAGCCCAGGCTGGATTCAAACCCGCCAGCTCAGGTGTATGTGGCCGGCGCCTTAGTGGCTTGAGCCAGGCGCTGAGCCAGGTAGGTTTAAAGTTTGTGAGTTTAGTACTAACCTTGAGAAGAGTAGGCAAGTACATCTCTCATTAGCATACCAATTAGAGTTTTTTCTAGAATCTTGAACTTCTTGTTTCCTTCTTCATTCCTTACATATTTTAGACCAGAGTAAATATTATTAATATTATTATTAAGTCCTGCTTTGGTGAAATAAACAAACAAAAAGTATGGGGCTTTGAAATCAGGACAACTTGAGTTTGGACCTCTATGCTCACACTTAGTACGTTAAATTAGGCAATGTCACCAAGTTGTGCCTTGGTTTTTCATTTATAAAATGTGGCTATTACCCTGCTGCAGCGCAGCTGAAAACTAAATGAGATAGAACAAAATATGTTTTCTGGACCTTTAATAAATGGTGGCTATTTACGTTCATTCTCCTGATTCCAGCATCCAATCCTTCCTTTCTACCAGTGTCCTTTAGAGGTCCAGAATCCTCCCCAGCCATCTGATCCAGACTGTTTTGCACAAGGAGATGTACAAATGTTAACATTTTCATTACTTCTTATACCAAAAGAAGCTTTTCAGTTATTAAAAATAGTAGTGGTTAATTGCACTCTTTTGATTTCATTTTAGTAGTTGACTTTTTTGCGCCTGTAGTCCCAGCTACTTGGGAGACTGAGGCGAGGGAAATGTCTAAGCCCAGGAGTTGGAAGTATTAGTATTTCATGTATACCCAGACTTAATCACTTGTAAAGACACCTCCCAGCACTTTGGGAGGCCAAAGAGGAAGATCCTTTCTAAAAACTGGCAAGTTTCTTATGTACTACAGGAAAGTGTCTAAAACCCTCTGTCTTGTATAACACGACCCCTGGGGGAGGGGCTCCTCTACAAATGGAACTTTGCTCTGGAAGTGAGGACAATGTAACCTGAACGTTACACCCTCATATTAATTTTTAAAAAATTAAAAAAACACTTATAAAAAAATAAAACCCTCTGTCTGTTAGTCAAGATTTTTTAAGTTTGAGGATGGTGCCTGTGGCTCAGTGGGTGGCACCATATACTGAGGGTGGTAGGGTCAAACCTGGCCTCGGCCAAACTGCAGCAAAAAAAATAGCCGGGTGTTGTGGCAGGCGCCTGTAGTCCCAGCTACTCGGGAGGCTGAGGCAAGAGAATCGCTTAAGCCCAGGAGTTGGAGGTTGCTGTGAGCTGTGTGACGCCACCGCGCTCTACTGAGGGCGATAAAGTGAGACTCTGTCTCTACAAAAAAAAAAAGATTTTTTAAGTTTGACCCCTAATGTACGTCTTTTTTTTTAGTTTGGAAGTAGTCACTGTTTATTAACTGATCAGATTACAAAAACAATCAGGGCAGATACCTTAGTTCATTCTTCTAATAAGCCTATTGATTTGGTCTTCCCTGTTCCCAGCATCTCCACCTTCTACAAAGTGGGTTGTCTTTTTCTTCATTCCACCCCGTGGAGATGATAACTTGAAGGGCCACAAGAAGTTATTTGCTTCTTTGAAGCGTTTTCCAGCAGTATAGATCTCATGAATCACATTCTCCATGCAGATGATGCCACATTTACCAAGAGATTGTGCAATCAAACTGTTATCAGTCAAAGTAATTCATTTCTTATTGATTTTGCCATAACCACGCTTGTAGATTAGCTCATTTACTGACTTCAGATTTGGGTACCCCCATGCAATATACGGTTCTACAATCCTCAGCATGTTAATGGAAGCCTTGTTGAGCTTAACAAAGTTCCATTGAAGATCTGGCGAAGGTGAAGAAGCTGCAGCA
>CAUYRH010019755.1:0-23981 GCA_963574655.1 Perodicticus potto | reverse complement strand
AAGCAAAGGCTAAACCTGGGGTCCATACGGAAACCCCTCTATGGGCCCTCTCACTCAGGGAAGTCTCAGGAGAACCCCCTTCCCTCCAGTCCTGGCACCATGCTGGAGAAGGACAAAATGGCTTGTGAAGGCAACTCTCTGTCCTCCAGAGTAGCTGCCAGGGTGGCAGCCATGATGGCTGGCCTGGTGTGGGTGCCTTTGTGTGCCATGACTGGGTGTCTGTTTCTGCAGTCACTGGGCACTTGTTCTGTGGGGTAAGGGATGTGGGGGTGGGGGCATGGCCTGTGGCAGGGCATGTACGTGAGGCTGGGCACGAACGGCCTCACCCACCAGCCCTACTCCTGCCAGGTACAACCAGCAGCTGGGGCTGACTGCCGACCAACCGCCTCCTCCCTTCCCTGGGCATGGCCAGGCCGGGGGGCAAATGACTTGGCAGGCACCTCCCTTCACTTGGACCCACTAGAGCAGGGCACGCTCACCTGGGGCACAGGCAGGGTTCCCTACTAGTGGGTGTTCTGCTACCCCTCACTCTTAAAGGAGGAGGCATGGAGGACCCTCTCTTCTCTCCCAGACTGCGGATGGGTAGAGCAGAGCACAGGGGGCTATGAAGGGGCGGGGAGTTTCACTATTTAGGGCCAGGAAATGATTTCCATGCAAATGAGATGCAAACTCCTTAATGAGTTTGCAATTAGGATACTAAGGCTGCCAGGCCCGGGCAGCGCCTGCAGGTTTTATGAATGGACCAGCGTGGGGGGGAGGGGGCCCGCCGGCCCGCCCCCACATTTCCCTGCTGCTGCGCCCGCGACATGCCGCGCCGCACGTTGCGCCTCCAGGCGCTGCCGAGACCTGGCCAGCCGCCAGCGGGTCAGCTGCTCCGGAGCGCGGGAGGCTGCCGGCCAGAGTCCCCGCCACGCCGCCGGGACGGCGACGCGTTGGAGCCGACGACACGCCCCCTTGGGGCCCGGCAGGGGCTCTGTCCTCTGGCCCTCCTTTCTTCGGTTATTGTAATGGTTTCCTGCAGCAGGAAAGAGCCAAGTTAGCCTTCGGGACGTGTTTTATTTAGGATGGGCTCTCCTGGGATGTCACTGACCAAAGGAGGGAAATGGGCCTCTGATTTCGGGGCGGGGTGGAGGTGGGTGAGCAATGGTCTTGGAAGGATGGAGGTATAGGTGACAGGAGAGGGACTGTTCCCATACCAGAGCCCCTTTCACTTCCCCTATTTCCTTCTTATGCCGGTCTATACCCGCTTAACCTCAGAAGGCCTGTTGCCACCACCCAGGACACCTGCTTTTTTCTGTATTGCTACCCCAGTCTGCTCTGACCCAGGTCAGAGGAGAGGGTCTCCAGGGTGGTTGGGTACACTCAGTTCAGCTTTGGTCCAGAAAGAGACTAAGTTTGAGAGTCTGAGCTCCATTAGGCCATAGTCTCCTCTGCCTTGCTCTCCACTGCCATCGCTTTCAGAGTAAATTAATTACTTCCAATTAAATTACTACTACTTGGCTCTGGGGCCACAATCCCCACCCCTGGAAGTCTGGTTTACCTAGGCAGGATCTAGAAGGGGGCCTAGCCAGTAAGGTGGAAATCAGTAAAGTGGGGTGGAGTTGGGTGGGGATGAAGGAAACCCACAGTGTCATTTTCTGTGTGGAAGTGGTACCAGCAGCCAGGCCTTCTGACTCTGCTGGGTTGCAGAGCTGAAAGTCTTGTCTCTGGACTCGGGCCCTGGTGAAGCTTGTAAATGCTGGGAGAGGAGCTGCCTTTGGAGGTAAGACCTGGGAGAAGGGCCTGCAAAGAAGCTGAGGCCCTGAGGGCAACCATAGGAAACTCTTTCAGAGAAGTAACTTGAGGAGCAGGTCCCAGAAGTTGCCAGTCTTTGGCACCTGCTGCTTCCCTCATCTGGCATGCAAGGGGAGACTCCAAGTGCCTGGGGGCCCATCCAGTCCCTCCCATCTCTAATCCCGCCCACCTTCAGCTCCTCCGGCTATGGCAGTGAGAGCCCCTTCATTCTTTTCCTCCTTCCCTCCTCCATGAGCCTGAGGTACTAGCTCTGCTCAGTACTTCCCTGGCCTGCCCTGGCCGCACGTATGGGACGTGATGAGGAGGATACCTGATGGCAGGAGGCAGGGTGATGGGTTATTGACCTAGGTCTCACCTCTGAGCTAGCTGGCCTCTCCAAGGACTGGGCAGAGTCATGCCAGGCTGTGACTCAGGCCCCTACCCTACCTAGAGCTCTGCCATGCCAAGAACCTGGGCTTGGGCCATCCTGTGTGCATGTGAGGTGGGGTGGGGCAGAGATCTGTCAATTGCAGGCTTCTCTCTGGGGTCACCTTCTCTCACAGCCCCAAGGAACCAGGCCAGGACTAGAAGGTGCAGGGCTTCCAGCCATGGCTGCTCCTCCCAGCTCATCGCTCCAATAGAGGCTGACTGGCAGGGCACAACAGCCATCAGAGTTAGCAAGTGTGTGAGCCATCCAACCAGGGCAAGGGTAGGCTCAACCCATAGGAAGAGCCACCCTGGGGGAATCCTGAGCCCCCATCTGCCAGTTTGACTTGCTTCTTTAGGCCCATATAAAGCTGCCTGAAATCTCCCCACCTCCAGGAAGGCTTCATCATGCCTCCCTTGTTTGTGATCAGTCCAGAGGAGCTGTCAGCTTCCAGTTTTCACTTGTTTCTGTCTCTTGTTCCCTTCCCGAGATCTTCCATGAGTGAGCTGCAGGATGCTGTTCTTTCCTGCATTTCTTAGTGGCCAGCAGAGGGCGCCATAGAAAAACTGACGCCACCAGGGAGGGAACAAGAGAATCCGCTTTTTTGGGGTCTGGCCACTGTGCGCGTAGGTCGGAGATTTTGTGTGCGTGTGTGTATGTGTAATGAAACTGACGCAGGGTGCCTTGCTTCCTGGTGATCTAGATTTAACCTGTTAGCAGAAGGCTAGAGGTTAGACCACAGGTTAAACCATTGGACTGCTGTAGAGGTGAACTCAGGCTGCTTTGGACAGGAAGAGATTGAGGGAGTTGGCCCCTTCCAATAGACCGAATGGGGAAGGGACACTGGAGATCACCAGCTTTCCTCCCTTGACCTGGAAGAAGGGCTGGGAGGGGTTGTACAGAATAGCTGGTGTCCCACCCTGTGGGTGGGACTGCTGTGGACATCTGGACCACATCTGGATTCCTAGTGGGATGGGGAACTCGTCTGTTTGGGATCCTGCAGGCTTATAGATACACCCCCTTGGTGGTCCCTCACCATTGCATTCCTGGGGAGCCCTTTACAAACAGGTGTATAGGGCATAGCCCCATAATTCGAGTGAATTCACAGCAACTCTTCTTGACACTCACTTCTTCGGGGGAATAGGAGGTGGGCAGCTGCCTGCTCCTCTGGGCCACTGGACATTCATTAGCTGTGTTGGAGTGCATATTTGAGATGCTGGGCTTCCCCCCGTGGACATGCTGGGAAATATGCTCTGGAGTCCATCCTCCCATGCCTCTTCATCCAGGGTAGGGTAAGACAGAAGAGAAGGGGAGTGTGAGTGCGGAACCTTTTAGAGACCCGACCCCATAGAGTTGGGAAGGCCTTGCTGTTGCGTGGTCTTATACCAAAGCTTGGGAATGTGGTTGGGACAAGAACTGGGGAGAGGGGACCCAGAATGGTTCTTTTTTGGGTCGGGGTTCTGGGGAGGGGTCACCACGGAAAAGAACCTTCTAGGTCGGTTCAGTTCCGACCTAGAAGCAGGGAGATGACCGTAATGGCCTTGCAGAAAGAAGCGGGTGCGGCAGGAGGGCGAGAGTTGCACAACAAGCCCATCCAGGCTCTCTCCCCCTACCCTCCTCGCTCCGGGGGCCCAGCCCGTCTCCCCCAGCCCTCTCTCGCCCAGTATGCCGCGGCCCCTCCCCCAGACCTGGGCACCGCCTCCCACTCCCCTCCTCTTCCCCCTCCCACCCGGCGTTGCAGCTGCTGCCGACGGACTATTCTGCACGTAGCGAATGGAGGAGACGCACAAGGGAGGCCTCAAGTGCGCGCGCGCGGGAGCAGAGCCGCGCGGGCGGGGGAGCGGCTGCTTGCGCGCGTGCGCGTGCGGGGACTGTCCAGAGGGCGCGCACCGAGCTTGGAACGCGCGGCTCCTCTGCACTCAGGGGTTGGGTTACCCCGCCGCCAGCTTTTGCTTCCCTGCTCTCCGTGCGTACTCTGTCTTCCTTCCATCGAACCCCGCCTCTACCCAGGTTCCTTTTTATGTGAACCAAATAACACAGTCCTTTGCCCGTAGTAGGTACTTCATGGCAGGCTGCTGGAGTGAGTACCTTCCTGATTGCCCTCCTCATCCTCAGGGTTCTTGCCCTACAGTCGCACAGATTCTGGGCTTAAGGTTCATAGAATGCTGAAAACACTGGCCCTTGGGGGACTAGCTTCATAACCATATTCATGCCCATATAGTTCTGTTTTTGCCCAAGGAGCTCTCAACCTGGAGTCCCTTCAGCCTCCCCTTTCCCTGTGCTTGAATCCCAGGCAGTCCTTATAAAGCCCCTTATAAGGGCTCGGCCTGGGAAGGAAAAACAAAGGGTGCTCTGACCTCTTGTTTTCTTCTGGAATGGGGGAATTACCAAGGAAGTGCCTTTCCTTCCCTCTGTATGTCCCCTGCATAGCTTCCCTCTGTATGTCCCCTGCATAGCTCCTACTCCCTGGGGTGTCCAGGACCCGTCTGTGCTCTGCCCATACCACTGGCAAAGGTATGGTATGTTGAACATAGAATCTGTATCTTGGGATAACTCAGGAGGCCATGCCAGGCTATGACAGCTAGTGCCCTCATCTTAGAAGTGTCTCCTGATTCCCAGGGGAACTTTTCAGTTCCTGAATCCCTGATCTCTGGGGCTGGCAGGTGGACCGCATTGGGGGCTGTCTCTTCCTTCCCTGGATGGCCCAGGTTTGCCTTACTCTACCTTCCCTGCTATGCATATTACTCCTGGGTGGTATGCCTGCTGAGTGGGCATTGAGCCAGGCAGGTGGCAGGGCCTTGGGAAAGAGTGTCACAATAGGATTGGTTGCCTTTGAACCTCCTGGTGGTGGTAGTAGGAGAGAGTTGAAAGGGGCTGTTCAGTGGAATGTGGGAGTGAAGGTGGCTGAGAGCTCTTTGTCACATACTAACTTGAACTCCCCCAAGTCATCTGACCTCTCTGAACTTCAGTTTTCTGTAAAATGGGAGTATAGTATTCACCTAGTGGGGCTGTTGAAAATTACAATGTACTCTGCCTGTAACATGCTTCTCCTGCTAAGAGACAGATGCTTAGAATGAGGTAATTTTGTTGTTAAATTTTTATGTTTGGATTGGCTGAAAGGGTGGAGACATTTCCCTCAGCTCTGTTTCCACTGATAGAGTGAATTCAAATCCCAGCGTTGGCAGCTCCTTGGAATTTGAAGATGGGTTTGAAAAAACTGTAGAGAGACTATGTAACATATCATATTTATGTCATCATCCAGGAATGAACCATTTCAAACTAATTTTCCAGACACTAATATCTGAAACCTTAAAAAGAGGTATTTTGGATAGGAATCACTAGTGGATATTACACACTTTCCGGCCTTCTTAATCAGAGGTTACAGAACATGTGAGTCTTCATGACTCAGGGTTGTGGTTATAAATGTCCATCACTATCCTAGTTATAATATAGCAAAAATCCAAGGCCTTGTTAAAGGCCCATTGCCATGATGACTATATTTTCATAGTTCTTATGTCTGCTTTTTATGATTCTTTATCACTTCATCAACTCCCTGCCTCTCAGCTGTCACTTCTGCTACCATCATTTTGCCTGCCTCAAGCAGACCACCAACCCACTCTATTCTTCTCAACTTGTTTCTATTTGGCTGTGAGCTGAGAAATCAGAAAATCACATCTGTTAGAAGAGGTAAAAAACAAGATCTTTTGAACTTGACAAATTATATTAAAGTTCATCTGGAGAAATAAATGTGCAAAAGGAGCTTGGAAAATTCTGAAAAAGAGATATTATAAGGATTGACTAGTGCTACTAAAATGTTGTATAAAGCTCCAGTAATAAAATAGTTGGGTACTGGCAGAAGAACAGACAGACAGATCAAAGGAACAGAGTAGAGTCCAGACACACACCCGTGAACAAATGGAAATTAAATATATGATAAATTGACATTTTAGATCAGAGGAGAAAAGATGAGTTATACAATTAAATTGGGCAACTGGCTACTTGTTTAGAGGGAATAAATTCCAGATGGAGCAAAGATTTAAATGTAAAGAAGAAATCCTAAAATTACTAGAATAAAATACCTAAAAGTCTAAAAGCTTATACTCCTGGATTTGGAAAGTATGACGCAAAACCTAAGAGTCGCAAAAGGAAATGTTTTAAAAAATTGGCTACCTTAAAATGTAATGCTGGGTGTGGTGGCATACACCTGTAGTCTCAGCTACTCAGGAGGCTGAGATGGGAGGATGGGTTGAACCCAGGAGTTCAAGGTCAGCCTGGGCAACATAGTGAGACCCCATATCTCAAAAGGTTTTTTAAAAAATGGTATGTCCAGGCTCAGTAACGGTGGCTCACTCCTGTAATCCTAGCACTTTGGGAGGCTGAGATGGGTGTATTGCTTGAGGTCAGGAGTTCGAGACCAGACTGAGCAAGAATGAGACCCCATCTCTACTAAAAATACAAAAACTAGTGGGGAGAGGGGAGTTGGTTGTGAGTGCCTGTTGTCCCAGCTGCATGGGAGGCTGAAGCAAGAGGATTGCTCAAGGCCAAGAGTTTGAGGTTGCTGTGAGCTGTGATATCTCAGCATTCTACAACACAGCAAGGAGCAACAGTGTGAGACTCCGTCTCAAAAAAAAAAAAAAAAGTAATGTCGTAAAGTTAAATAATAAACTGGAAAAAATATTTTCAACCCAGGTAACAGAAGAGTTCTCACAAGTCAATAAAGGAAAAGAAAACCAAATAGAAAAATGGGCAAAGTACATGAATAGAAAAGGTGATGTTAATGGCTAACAAGCAGATAAAAATGCTCACTGTCAGTCAAAATACAAAAAATCAAAATTAAGAAATGAGAAGATTTTCTTTTTACCAATTTAACTGATAACTTAACTGGGCAACCCCTCTCCCCAGCCATCCTCAGAGTTGGTGGGAAGGCAATTGCACCTGTGAAGGGGACTGGCAATATACATGAGAATTTATTATTTATTAATTTACTAATCATTAGCTTAAGTGTTCCATATCTAGGAATTTTTTGGATACACTGTCATAAATGTATATGTATTATACAAATGTTTATACAAGTGTGTTCATTCCAATTTGTTTTATACAAGTGTGTTCATTCCAATTTCTTTTCTTTTCTTTCTTTCTTTCTTTTTTTTTTTGTGAGACAGAGTCTCTCTCTGTCACCCTGGCTAGAGTACCAGGGCTTCAGATGAGCTCACAGCAAAATTCCTGGGCTCAAGCAGTCCTTCTGCCTCAGGCTCCTGAGTAGCTGGGACTACCAGTATATGTTACCATGTCTGGCATTTTTTAGTAGGGAAATGGTCTTGCTTTGCTCAGGTTCGATTTGAACTCCTGACACCTCAAATAATCTTCCCTCCTTGGCCCCTCAGAGTGCTAGGATTACAAGTATGAGCCACTGCGCCCAGACTACAATTTATTTATTTATTTATTTTTGAGACAGAGTCTCACTATGTCACCCTCAGTAGAGTGCTGTGGTGTCAGAGCTCACAACAACCTTAAACTCTTGGGCTTAACCAGTTCTCTTGCCTCGGCCTCCCAAGTGGCTGAGACTACAGGTGCCTGCCACAACGCTCTATTTTTTGGTTGTAGTTGTCATTGTTGTTTGGCAGGCCCAGGCTGGATTCGAACCCACCAGCTCCAGTGTATGTGGCTGGCGCCCTAGCTTTGTGTGTTGATATTCACTGAGTGGAAAGGCAAGTAGCAAGACATTGCTTGTTCACGGCTACTCAACTAAGGGGATGACCGTTGGTAGCAGCACCCTATAGAGCTAGTTAGAAATTCAGAGTCTTGGCCACTTTAGAACTACTGGGTCAGGAGCCTTGGGGCTGGAGCCCAGCATTCTGTGCTTCAGCAGGTTCTCTATGTGATTCTGGTGCCCCTTCACGTTTGAGAGGTATTGGTGAAGAGTATGTCACTATGTGTGTAAAGCTGTATGCACAAAAAGTGGATGTAAACCTATTGGCCCTTCTGCCTCAAAAATTTCAGGGATTCACTAGAAATGGCTTTCCATGGGAAGAGTGAAGAGCGTAGAAAAGCCTGCTTTTTATTTTATATGTTTCTGAACTGTTTAGACTCTCTATCGTGAGATTGATTATATTACTTTGATTTTCTAAAAACGTAAATAAACAACTTACACAAATGGAGCAACAAAATGTGGTGCGTACATACAAGGAAATATTCAGGCTTAAAAAGGACGAAAATTTTAACATATGCTACAATTGAATGAACCTTAAGGCATGTGCTAAGTGAAATTAGCAAGTCACAAAAGGATAAATCTTGTAAGATTCCACTTTAATGAGGTTCCTAGTACCTGATTGCAGCATCTTGGGATCTCATAGTCAAATTCTTGGAGACAGAAAGTAGAATGGTGGTTGCCAGGGGCTGGCAAGATGGGGAGTTAGTGTTGCAGGGGTGTTCAGCCTGAGGCCTATAGGCCACTTACAGATTATTTAAGAACTGTTTTGCTTATCTGTGGTGTTGGATATTGCCCAAAGTCTGCGCTAATCTTTTCTTTCTCATCAGTTTTTGTTAGTGTTTGTTTAATGTATGGCCCAAGACAATTTTTATCCTTCCAATGTGCACCAGAGAAGAAAAAAGATTGCACGCTCCTGGATGGATAGGATTTTAGTTTTATACATTGAAAAGAGTTCTGGAGATGGTTGGTGATGATGGTTGCACAACAATGTGAATATACTTAATGCCACTGAAATGTGCACTTGAAAAGGGTTAAGATGGCAAATTTTATGTTCTGTACATTTTACTACAATTTAAAAAAGAGTTTTTAAAAAAAGCTACCTGACTGAAAAGGTATGTAAAGTAGGGTTAGTGACTGAAGCCAGCAGATTCTGTGGAGAGCCTCCAGGTAGATTGCAGACAATGAATTAATTTGAGGGTTGAGCTTGATGACAGCCCTTCCTGTTGCAGTGCCTGATTGCAGCATCTTGGCATCTGATAAGAGAGAGGCCGCTTCTTCACCCACATGATGGGAAGCAGACCTGAGAACTTGCTGCCTTGAGGGATGGCATAGGATGACAAAAAGGACAGATAGAAGAGTGGTCTTGGTGACTTCCTGGAGGACAGAGGCGTGCTGGGTTATGGGGAACCTGGATCCTTGCTCCTTCTCTATTGCCTCTGCTGAGAACCTTTTTTGGAAGGGGAGGAACTAGCTCTCCTAGAGAGTAAGACCTCTGCAGGGAGTGTGGTGACCCCAGTGGCTCTGGCGGAAGTGACTCCTGTGGGGAGAGGAGGGAGGGAATGTGGGATGAGCAGAGATTTGAGGGCATGTGTTTCTTGGGGACAAGTCTGTGCTCAGATATATGGCTGGAGCAAGGACTATACTTGAAAAAGGGATCAATCCGGGGATTTCTCACTGGATATGAGAGAACCTGGCCAAGCTGGGCCTAGCACAGCCAACTGGCTGGGGACCAGAGGCAGGGGAGAGCATGTGGGCTTCTGCCAGCTGAGGTAGAGGGTTTCTGCAATAGGCTCTGAGGATTTCTCCAGGTGGCCCATTTTGGCATGGATGCACAGCCGCCTGTGTCACTCTAGACTGTCCCTCCCAGGGCGCCGGGAGTCTGGGGCTACCAGGAATCAAGCAGGGGACTTGTGGACAACAAGGGGCCTAGAGGTGAGGAGGCCCTGAAGCCAACCCAGTCAGGTTAAGGGGACTGCAGAGTCCCACCTACCCTGAGGCCAGCCCAGGTCTGTACCTACCCTGTCCCCATTCAATCCCAGCAAACTCCTTTAAGGAAGGTGGAGACTAGTCCCTGACCTCAGAGAGCTCATAGTCAGGCTGGGAGACGAACCACCCTGACACAGGCAGAGTGAGTGTTGACAACAAGCCTGGCAGGGTCACCCCAAGGCAGGACCTGTCCTGACTCTGCAACAGTTATGGGCCTCAGTCTCCCCATATGTATAGTAAGGTTGATATCTTAGGGTGACCTCAGCCATTGCAACACCCAATTTCTCAGTGCTAGGTGGGAGGCACTAACTCTGACCCTGCCAGCCTGGGGATAGGGTTGTCAATGGAACAAGGAGGGCCCAGAAGTCCTTGCTTCCACGGTATCCCCTCCAGCCTAGCCTCTGCCTGGCTGAAAAAAGTGCAGGTGCTGAAGTGGAAGCAGGGAGGAGTGGGGATAGAGGGCTGGGGAGAGCCTGGCTTCTGGTTGTGAGAGGTGGTTAAAGGGGTGAGGAGGGGATCCTAGGTCTGTCCTGCTGCTTCCTGCTTCCTTTGCTCCCAAGCACATTAGCTCTAAGGTGGGACCTCCCCCTCCCAGTGATCCACTGGGGTAGGAGGCCTTTCCCTCCTCTAATCCAGGGGGCTGGACCAAAGGGTAAGGGAGAGAGCTGATGGGGGTTGGGACCCACTTTGTGTCCTGGTTTGGACTCATAAAAGTAGGAATCTGCCAAGCCTGGCTTATTTAGGCCTCAGGTATAGATGCCCAGGCTTGTCTGCCCACTTCCCATGCTCAAAAGGCCCTGCAGGCCCCCTCAGCTGAACATAGCTGGGCATGAGATAATGCTACAAAAAGCCTGTTCTCTCAGCTGGACCCTCACTCTCCAGGCCCAGGCAAGCCCTGCACACACAAGCTATGGGTCTTCCCTGCCCAGCTACCCATGGTGATTTAACCTGAGAGACTGGGGCCAGACCGTGGGACAGACCACCCAGAGGGGTGAGTGGGTGAACCGGGAGCAGGCAGCTCATTCAGGAAGCCTCTGTCAGTGAGTGTGATTGTCCTTCCTCAGGAAGGTGGTTTGATGGGAAGTAGAACTCCTGCCCTACCTGGTCTGAAAACCCCCAAATGATGTTGTAGATAGTGGATGAGTCACTAATTTTAGGTGCTAAAGCAGATCCAGTTCAGACCCTATTTGATGGGATTGACACAGTCCCTGACTTCACGGACTTTAGCCTGAAGGAGACATGGCCCTGTCCTTGGGGAGCCTCAGTCTGAGGAAGGACAGAGCTTTGTTCTCATGGAACTCCAGTCTCAGGGGAGACACAGCATTGTCTTCAGGGTCCCCCAGTCTGAGGAGGGACACTGCTCTGTCCACAGGGTTCCCCTTTTTTTCTTTTCTTTTTTTTTTTGAGACAGAGCCTCAAGTTGTCACCCTGGAGAGAGTGCTGTGGCATCACAGCTCACAGCAACCTCTAATTCCTGGGCTCAAGCGAGTCTCCTGCCTCCGCCTCCCAAGTAGCTGGGACTACAGGCGCCCGCCACAATGCCTGGCCGTTTTTTTGTTTTGTTTTGTTCGCAGCCATCATTGTTGTTTGGCGGCCTGGGCTGGATTCGAACCCGCCAGCTCAGGTGTATGTGGCTGGCGCCTTAGCCCGTTAAGCCACAGGCGCCGAGCCAGGGTTCCCCTTTCTGAGGAGGGACATGGCTCTGTCCACAGGGTTTCCCATTCTGAGGAGGGTCACGTCTCTGTCCTGAGGGATCCCCTATTCTGAGGTGGGACATGGCTGTGTCTTCAGGAAACCCGTTCTGAGGAGAGAGAAGGCTCTTTCCTCAGTGAGCCACAGTCTAAGGGAAGACACAGCTCTGTCTTCAGGGTCCTCATTCTGAGGGGAGATATGACCCTTTCCTCAAGGAGCCTAATCTGATGGTAAACAAGGCCCTGTCCTTAGGAAATCCCAGTCTGAGGGGAGACATTGCCCTTTCTTTGAGGAGCCCCAGTGTGAGGGGAGATATGGCTGTTTCCTTGAGGACTCTCAGTCTGAGTGGAGACATGGCCTGTCCTCAGGGAGCCCCAGTCTGAAGGAGAAGTGGCTGTTTCTTCTGGAAGCCCCAGTCTCAGGGGATACATGGCCCTGTCCTCGGGGATCCCCATTCTGGGCAGACACAGTTCTGTCCTCAGGGATCCCAGTCTGATGGGAGTCACAGGCCTGTCCCCGGGTGCCCCAACCTGAAAGGAGACACTGTCTGTCCTCATGAACCCAGGGTGAGGGAGACATGGCTCTGTCCTTGAGGAACTCCTCTTCGAGGGGAAGTGCCTTGTGCTCTCGGCTTCCTCTTTCTCTGGCATGTTATTTTTCCTCCCTGCCCATCTTCTGCTCCCCTGGAGGTTTCCTTCCCTAGGATAGAATTGGGTGGGGGACTTTGAGAGCTCCTGGCTTGCTCTGTGACCTCCCCGCTGCTGACTCCCATTGTGCTCACTGCCTCTGCTTGGAGCTTTCAAAGCCTGAATGTGAGGGTTCTTGGTGGGGAGACTGAGTCATAGTGACTCAGAGGGAGATTGGTTGTCCCACTTTCCCCACTAGAGTGGATGTGTGAGCGGCAACATGAGGGCCAGAGGGTAGAAGAAAGGGGCTTCTGCTAACTCTGAGCCCGAGCCGACTTCTCCCACGTGTGCTGGATTGCACATGCGTGTGGGAGAACACGTGCGGCCTTGTTGGGTTCCCATGCCCCACATCATGGCAGACATGTGAGGCTGGGGTGAATCACAGACAGGAGGTACGTCTGGAAGCCAGATGTGGCCCAGCTGTTCAGGGCAGCGAGCTTAGCCACCCCCAGCCCAGATGGAGAGGCACTTATGTCTCCTCTATACTCTGTCTCCCAGGCTTCCAGAAACACTTGTGGGGAAGTCCCCCTTGGGCCTGACCAAGGTTTTTCTCCCCTTACTGGGAGGAGTTCTCTCCCTTCATCAGACAGAGAGGAGGGGGAAGCAGGAGGGGTCCCTGGCAGGGCTAGAACAGGGCCTCCACGCAGCCACATGTGTGCACAGGTGCCCCTCAGACAGAGGGCAGAGGGCAGGAACTAAATCTCCCTCCTCATTTCAGTGGCTGCCAGCTGCACAGACTGTCTTCCCCTCTCTGATAGGAGCTCCAGAGCTGAGACTCCACTATCACAGTGTAATTCTCCTTGAGGCAAAAGTTGATAAAACTTGCTGTCAGACTGGGAGTTGTGGAAGGCAGACCTCCTTTCTCTCCCTTGAGAGAAAAGAACGTTTCCTCCATCAGACTGAGAGCTCATGGGGGCAGAAGCTATGTCTGCCCATCAACTTGGGGTCCTCCTGTCAGGCTGCTTCCTCTAGAGTCCCCCAAGACAGGATCTGCTGCAGTTCCCTTCCTTGTCCTGTTCTGCCAGCTCCCTCCTTGAGTTGTAGCTGTGACCCATCCTGTGGTCATCTCACTCTTAGTGGCTAGGAAGGCAGCAGATTCCCAGCAGATTTGACATGGCCAGTGACTCAGCCCTATCAGCCTTTCTTTCCTTGCCCTGGCAGCCTCACCATGGTGGGGAAACCCCTCTGCTTCCCGCCTTCTCTGACGTCTGTGTCCATATCTCCTGTCCTCCAAGTTAGGCCCCCTCCCTGCCCACCCACAGTCATATACACATTCTAGTCCTAATCTGTTCACAAAGAACATGAGGAAGTGTCACGGAAGGGGTGTGTCACAGATGAGGCTTCACTGCATCTTCACAAGCCTGGGATGTAGGCAAGGAATGTGTTCTCCATTTGACAAGTGAACTGGCCCAGCAGAGCTGTGGGACCTATGCAAGGCCTGTCTGTGTCCATGTACAGAGGAGGCAGGGACTCACCAGCCTTATCCTCCTCTGGCCTCACTGCAGGGGCCACAGTCTTCTTGGAGAGAAGATAGGAAGAACCGAGTGTCCATGGTGGGATAAAGGGCAGTATGTGGGCTTGGCAAGCATGCCGAGGGCTACCTGGCTGGGCATGCCAGGGGCTTGCAGGACAGCCCCAGGGCAGGGGATGGAGCAGATCTGTGTTTTTGGACTGAGAGAGTGGAGGCTGGGATGATAGCTTCAGCTGGCCAAGCAGAGGATATTCTAATCAATCCATCAGAGGGCACTTTGAGCTCAGTCCCGTGAGGGGGAGGAGTATTTGTGGAGCACCTTCCATGCATGAGCCACATGCTGTTGCTCCAGCTTCACTATATCACTGTACCCATTTGACAGGTGAGTAAACACTGGCCCAGAGAGGGACTTCACTGGCTCCAGAGCATACAGTTCCAGGCCTGAGCCCATGTCAGTTAGACTTTAAAACTATCAATTCTATGGGGTGGGAGGCTGAGCTCTGGCCTGCTCCTACTGTGTTTGTTTGGGGAGTCAGCTTCACTGAGTTTGAATCCTGACCCTGGGCTGTAGTCAGTTACTCAATCTCTTTGTGCCTCTCTTTTCTCAAGTAGTAATGGGTCTGATACAATTAGAAGGTTGGTTTTTTTAATTATTATTTATTTTTTAAGACAGTGTCTCACTCTGCTGCCCAGGCGAGAGTACCATGGTGTCATCATAGCTCATGGCAACCTCAAACTCTGGGGCTCAAGTGATCCTCCTGCTTCAGCCTCCTGAGTAACTGGGCCTATAGCTGCCTGCCACAATGCCCAGCTAGTTTCTGTATTTTTAGTAGAGACAGGGCCTCACTCTTGCTTAGTCTGGTCTTGACTCCTGAGCTCACGTGATCCATCTGCCTTGGTGCTAGGATGACAGGCATGAACCAATAATGAAAGTTTATTAAGAGGAATAATCAATATTCATTTACTGGTGACCCCCGGTGTTCATAAGAAGAAATTGGCCCCTTCCTATCTTCTCTGCTCAACCCATCCCCACCCCACTGCCCCCATCCAAGGAGAGAAGAGTCATTGAGAGTTGGGACTTGGCAAGATTGGGCCAAGGGAGGGCCCAAGGAATGGGAGACTGATCAAGGGGGGACTCAGGGTCCTCAGGAGTTGGGGGGACCAGGAAGGCTTCCTTCCCACTCATCCTAGCCCTCCTGAACTCCCAGTCCCCTCCCCACTCTGGAGTTTGGGCATGTGGGCTCCTGACACGTACCCAGTGATAAGGGCCACCCAGCAGGCAGGACGTGGGCTACGTGAGGGACCAATGGAGGCGGCTGCCTTGGCTGGCAGCTGCCTGCCCAGCTCAAGGGGCCAAGGCCAGGAGGCTGGGCTGTGGGGTCCATTGTCTGCCCTGCCACCCCCCCCCTCTGGCAAGCATAGGCTCAGCAGCAGTCAGCAGCAGGCCCTTGGCAGAAGCTTGGTCCTGTTCCCCCCCACGCAGGCATGCCCTAGCCTGCACGTCCTCTCCTGGGCCTCCAGCCACGATGGTGCCGCCCACTGTGCTGGCCACTGCCGTCAGTGGCCTCCAGGGGGCACTGCTTTGGCACCTGGGAAGTCCTTACAGAGTGAGGAAGGGCCTAGGGGGCCTCATCTTAGGGAGTTGTTAAAATGTCCATGTCAGACTCTGGGTCTACAGGTAGACAAGGAGACAAGAAACTGGGGCTGATCACCTGTGTGACCTTGGGCCTCCTCTCTCAGGTCTCAGTTCCATTAGTTGTACAACGTAAAGACTGGCAAGGACCCATCTCTAGGTTTAATGTTCTGTGATTTGTGGCACCCTTGCTCTTCCTGGCAGGGCTCAGTCCCAGTTGAAATTAGTGGGCAAGATGGGGCATGTTCAGATCTGTGTCTCTCTCTCCCCTTCTCCATCGAAGTGGTGTAAGGGCTGGAGTCCCTGAAGCCTAATGCCCTTGGGAGTCACTGAGGAAAAGCCTGACAGCTCCCATCCCCTTCAGCACCTCCAGCCCTAGGCCTCCCAGGGCCAGAGCTGTGGCCTCTAATCAACAAGTTAAAAATAACCCCTATGGGTTCTTCTCCCTCCATAGGAATGGTGTTTGTGTTGGCATCTGTGGCCCCTCTGGCTCTGCCAAATTCCACAGCATGTGACATTGTCAGGGGACCATAGGTGTGAGGAAGGAGTCAGCTGGAGGGGCTCACACTGCCCCAACTCCAGGTGAAGGTGTAGAGCAGAGGTCATAGACAACTGGCAGGGCTCCCTGTGGCCACAAAGCTGCCCACAGGATTGGGAGTCTTTGATGGGCAAAGCAATGCCTACTTGTAGAAATAAAATGATGCAGGCTACAGGCTGGGCTGTGTCCAGGCGCTGGACCAGGGCCCTGGGCAGCTGGGTCATCCCTAGGCTTCAGATCCCAGAATCAGAATCAGTGAATCACAGGATTGTGGAATCAAAAATTCTAGACTTGAAAAGAACTTGAGAGATACTTTTAGTCCAATCCCCTGCCCAGACAGGAAAAAAATAGCAGCCCCACTAGAGAATATTTATGGAGCTTGTCTTGGGTGCCAGGCTCGAAGCTGGCATCTACTGAATTAATCTTCCCAGCAGCCCTCTGAGCCCAGTTCTGTTTTGTTTTGTTTTTTTTAAACAGAAGAAGAAACAAAGGCACAGGAAAGTTAGGTTACTGTCCAAAGTGGCTTCGGGCTTACGTCTGTATGATTCTAAAATCCACATCTAGCCCAGCAGTGCTACAGTTTTAGGACAGACCATCAAGGCTGTGTCCCTTCCCCCGCCCCCAGCTCTCTCTGTACCACGAGCTCTTCTCATAGGCAGTCAAAATTTTCCCTTAGGTCACCAGGAATCATATTGAATTTAATACAAAGCCATTTCTTCTCCTTTGGTTCTCCAGAGAGACATGATGGTTCCTCAGCTCCCCTCTTAAAGTCCCTGCTCATTGTTAAGAGCAGTCACACTCAACAATTTAACACCTGGCTTTCTCCGGGGAGTCTTAGGAAGAGCATCCCATGCATTATGTCATCTAACTGCTGAAGATGGCACTGATGCCACTCCTCAGCCTCGTCTTCCCCAGGCAGAATAAGCCCAATTCCTTTCCGCCTTCCATTAGGCCTGTGTTTTCCCTCCACACAGCTTCTGCGGTCCTTCCTGGCCTCTTGCCAGCTTCATGTGACCAAGTGTAGAACTGGGTTGGCCAAGGAGAGCTTGAGGGTCAGGGACTGACCTAACCGCTGTCCTTCTAAGGGAATCGTCAGGCACTGGGCCACAGGCTAAACCTTAGCTACCCCCACCCTGTGAGGTCTCCCTACTACCTCGCCCCACGCTAGGCCCTCAGGATACTGATGTGGGTTTAAGGTATGATGTTCCCGGAGCATTGCTTGGTCTTTTGGGTTCCCAGGTGCTGGTGATGTTGTTCTGGGGCAAGGAGTTCAGAGTTCTTTCCCTAAACTTATCCACGTGCCACAGGCCAGTCAGCTGGCAGCTCTTTGTTTCTCACACCCCAGGGCAGGATTTCAATAGCAGTAATGAGCACTGACTGCTTACTGAGCACTTGTCCTGTGCCAGTCACTCTGATGAGCTTGTTAGAGGAGGACGACAACTGAGACGGGTCCCATTGCTGTTCCTAGATTCTAAGTGAGGAATCGTAGGCACAGAAGGGGGCTTTGGCTGGAAGTAGTATTGGAGTTAATGCTATATTGATTCTATTTTTTTTTTTTTTTTTGAGACAGAGCCTCAAGCTGTCACCCTGGATAGAGTGCCGTTGCATCACAGCTCACAGCAACCTCCAATTCCTGGGCTCAAGCCGGTCTCTTGCCTCCGCCTCCCAAGTAGCTGGGACTACAGGCGCCTGCCACAACACCCAGCCATTTTTGGGTTGCAGCCGTCATTGTTGTTTGGCGGGGCCCGGACTGGATTCAAACCTGCCAGATCAGGTGTACATGGCTGGCGCCTTAGCCCGTTGAGCCACAGGCACCAAGCTGATTCTATTTTTTTTTAAATCAATTCACATTTGCCCTGAATGAAGACCTATTCCTAAAGCACATCCAGGAAAATGAGAATCAGACTTGGCAATGAGTTATGGAGGCTATTCTGCTCTGCTTCTCCCCTCCCCCAGTCTAGTTCTCTGTCACCTGAAGGGACCTAGGGTATTTCCTCCCTCCTGGTTATCTCTCCTCATCTCACCTACTTACCTGAGCTCTTCCCTCCTTTCCTTCCTTTTAAGAAATCCATCCGGCTTGGTGCCTGTAGCACAGTGCTTATGGCGCCAGCTACATACACCTAGGCTGTTCAAACCCGGCCTGGGCCAGCTAAACAACAATGACAACTGCAACAAAAAAAATAGCCAGGCATTGTGGCGGGTGCATGTAGTCTCAGCTACTTGGGAGGCTGAGGCAAGAGAATTGCTTAAGCCCAAGAGTTTGAGGTTGCTGTGAGCTGTGACACCATGGCACTATACCAAGGGTGACATAGTGAGACTGTGTTTCAAAAAATAAATAAATAAAATAAAATAAAATCATCCATCCAGCTATCCATCCATCCATCCATCCATCCATCCATCCATCCATTCATCCATCCCCAGCTCTTCCTGGAACTAAGTGCCCTCCCAAGAGGGCTCATCCTGGTTTCACAGGGCATGTAGAAGGATGTATTCCTGGTGGGAATGTCACATTCCTGGCAAATCTTCTCTTCCAGGCACCTCATCCATTCCACCCCACCTAGCCACAGATTAGTCTTGGGGTGATTCCACCAGAAGGGCAGCTTATATCAGTAAAGTTTGGTTCATACAAGATAGGTGTGCATTTTTTGCTGATGTACTTGAACTCTGGAAGTAAACATTCCCAGCATGGTTTGATGGCTACATGTGGTCAGGGACCAGAGCTCCTTCCATCTTATTGTTCTGCTGGGTATGGTTTCCATTTCCAAGGTCACCTCATTACTCAAGATGCCTGCTGGAACTCTAGCCAGAAGAAAGAAGGAAGAAAGCCTGAAGAAGGGCAAGGAAACTACCTGGAGTTACTCATTGGCCAGAACTCAGTCATCCAGTCACATGTAGCTGCAAGGGAAGCTAGGTAATATAGTCTTTATTCCAAGTTGATCCCACTAAAAACTTGGGAATAAGGGAAGAATGGATGTTGGGAAATAGTATCTTCCACAAAGCCACTTCATTCTCTTTAATTTGCAATTGGCAGAAGGTAGATGGGGTCTTCCCAACTCATCGTGTCCAGCAACCCTGGTTCTCTCCCTTTTCTGAGGCCTCAGTTCTTCTCTGATATTTAGTATTTACTGCTTACAGCTGCTAATGGCAGCAGTGCAAAGCTACATCTGGCTGCCATTGGCTGTTATCCACCCTCTACAGATCCAAGCCAGTGCACTCATTTATTCTCATGACACACCAATAGGTGGCTAGTCTTAGTCCCATTTTATAGTCAAGGAAGTTGAGGCCCAAAGAAGTTAGGTAGCTTCCCTAAGAGCAGGCAGCTGGGCTCTGAGCCCAGTTACTGTATGTTTCTTTCTTTCCCTTTGAGTGTTTCCAGTAGGGGTGGATGCCCTTGTCCCTCTCAGGGTCTGACAAGAGGAATTGGAATGGTCTAAACCGCCTAGGAGGGGCCTGTCTGGGAGAAGAGGGCAGGCAGGGGTGTGACCTCAGTTCACAGGTATCTCCTCAGCACTTACTCAGTGCCATGGTCAGCAAACGCGTCTGAACAGGGTCTACTGACGGGCTTGGGGATTTCTGCTGGCGCCAGGAGCTGGCCACTGCAGTCACATCCTCGGACACCACTCTCCCCAGCATGAGTGGCCTAGACCGAGTGGTGAGGAAGGGCAGGGGTAGGGTAGCTTCCCTCACTTCCCCTTTCTCCCTCCAGCCCACCCTGGTGGGGGAGGAAGACTGTTTCCTCTGCCTTCACCTGGGGAAGGAGGCCACAGGGGACTGAGCCCCTGTCCCAGCTGGGCTGCTTGAAGGGAAGCAGGGAAAGTATGTAACCACTCTAAGTGGAGGGGCCAGATGCTGGGCTTCTCCTCCAGGCAGGATTGTCCTTGGTTGCTGCTGACCCCTGACTGTGAGGTCATTGCTCTAGTCCCCAGGGGTGAGGGGAGGTTCTCTTAGCGTAAGCATGGTCACGGCTTCGACTTGCGACTTGTGGTTAGCAATGTTGCTGTAATATCTGCTCCCTGATCTCTGGCCAAGAGGAACTTCTCAGGGGTCATGAGTCACAGCTGACAGTCGACAGTAGGGCAGCCATGCGTAGCTTGAATGGGGGAGTACTAGGGATGGCCCTGAGACCCAGACATAACCTCTGCTCTCAGGAGTTCCCGCCAGAAACATATGATGAGTAGGAAGAACAATTATGAGACCTTCCCCTCCTCCACCAGGAAGTCTTCCTTGATTAACTGTGTGGGATTGCTCTGGGATTGACCTTGAGTTCCTAGCTCTGGCAGGATGAGCTCCTTTTTACTTTACCAGTCCTGCCAGGTTTGAGCCCTGAGCACTATAGATTCTGTGCTATTGACAAAGGTGTAGACAGGAATGTAGTGCTTCCATTCAAGGCATTCACTTATTCAACAAATGAGCCAAGTGCTTAGGATACACTGTGAACTCATGGACTCAGTCCTGCTCTTGTAGAGTCTGGGGAAAAAGACTTAAAGCAAATAGTCACATGAATAAAAGAGAATTACAAACTATAATATGTGCTGGGAAGGAAAATTACCCCAGGCTACGAGAGAATATCCCAGGGATTTAGTTTTAGAAGGGGGTGTGGTCTGACATTTAAGCTGAGGAGTTGCTCTCCTCTCACAGAGACCCAGCTTAGCTAGGGTTATGCACACATGTCGACATGTCCAGGAAAAGATGATGTTTAAATGGCAGTTTGCTATAACATCTTCTTGGTCTGTCCTAATGCTCGTGAATTGGAAGTTCCCTTCATTCCTGGACTGTATCTCATGTTTACATGGCCGAAGTGCTGACACCAGGCCTCTGGTTCAGGTGATGCCTAGGAAGTATGAGTTCTTTGTATGCCGTTAGGAACTATCTAGCCACCACCAAATTAGCTGCTATAGGAGTGTCAGGACGGGGGCTTGGGGCTCCGGAGATGAGAAGGGCAGTGATTTGAGTCTAGAAGGACTGGGATTAGGAGTGTATTCGTCCTGCTTGGGAACTATGAGGACAATGGGAGGTTGGTGTTCTGGAGCACAGGGGCCATGCCTCTGCCCCTAGATTGGCAGGTCCCAGATGCAGAAAGTGCTTTTCCATTCAGACTAGGGGATCCTTCTACCCTATGGGACCTGGCTTTGGGGGGTTGGGACACCATTTGGACCTGGGATGGGCAATGGGAGTCAATGGTGAGTCTTCTCACTTACCCTCAGCAACCTCATGGGCCTCTGGGGAGAGGTCTGTGGACTGGCCTAGAGCAGAGGAATTCCTCCTTCCCCTTCTTCCCAAACATCTCCAGGCAGCAGGGGCCAGAGCCTCAGAGCTTCAGATCACCTGAATATGATTAGTGAGAGGCCTCTCCCTCTGGGATCAGAGCCCCCGGCTCTGGACTGAGATCGCTAGTTCCAGTAGCCCAGCCATTCGTCTCCTTCCTCAGTGCCCTTCTCCCCTTCCCTCTCCTCACTACAGCTCTGGCTGGACCTAGGTAAAGCAGGGCCTGGAGTAGGTAAGGGGGTCAGGCTGGTTTCCTTCGGCTGTGCTGCTCCTGGTGGGCACTGATTCCTCTGGCAGCCCCTCCCCCGCCACTGGCGAAGGTTCTGCAGTGAGACGGCTCGCCGACACGGTGGCACACTGCCCACCAATGGGGGCCGTGCCAAGCGTGATGTGATGTGTGCCGATCCCTCTCCACTCCTCACTGAGCGTCTGCTGCCCCGGCAGCACAGGGTGGCTCTCCAGTCATGTCCAGGGGTGTTTGGGGGAGTTGTCTGAGAGGACAGAGGGTCCACCTCCTGCTATGAGCAGTGGGCTAGTCTGAAAGAACCTCTCGTGGCCCTCACAGCTGGTCTTCCACTCCCGGCTGATGAGGCCACAGGGCACTGTCCAGAATATCAGTCCTTTCTGCATTTCTCTCGCGTCCCCCTAGTGGGCAGAGGACGTGGGTCCCATTGCCCTCTGTTCTCCTCACTCCCCCCATGCCACTCCCACCCCCAAACATGTTGGAGACATTTTCTTGCCCTCCTTTGCCCCACCCTGCCTGTTGGAAACCAGGTTCCAGGAGATAATGAGGGATCCTGGGGATGGTGGGGCACAGAGGCAGTGCGCATCCATCTCCTCAGGGGTCAGCAGTGTGACCGGGCTCCATCTTCTTTCTCCTTCTCAGGGTTTTTTTTGTCTGTGACAGGGGCTGTGCTAGGTTGAAGGAAGCCCAAATCCAGGGGCAGCTGTTTTATTTAGATGTAGACTCTTTGATGCCATTCACAGAGACTCTGATTCTCTAGGTTTGAGGAGGATCTCAGGACTCTGCATTAAAAAAAAAATTTCCCCTTGGCTGGCACCTGAGCTCACGTCTGTAGTCCTAGCACTCAGGGAGTTTGAGAAGGTGGGTTGTCTGAGCTCAGGAGATTGAGACCAGCTTGAACAAGACTGAGACCCTGTCTCTAAAAATAACCAGACGCTGTGGCAGGTTCCTGTAGTTCCCGCTACTCAGGAGGCTGAAGCAAGAGGATCACTTGAGCCCAAGAGTTTGAGCTAGGATGCCATGGCACTCTACCCAGGGCATGGAGTGAGACTCTGTCTCAAATAAACAAACACATAAATAAATAAATAAAATTTAAAAAATCCCCTCAGTGTTTGTGACAATAATGACATTTTGTGACTTTACTATTGAGGAAAAAGCACAGACTCTGGAGGTAAGAATTCTTTTTTTTTTGAGACAGTGTCTCACTCTGTCACCCTTGGTGGAGTGCTGTGGTGTCATAGTTCATAGCAACCTCAAACTTTTGTGATTTTCTTGCCTCAGCCTCCCAAGTCACTGCCACAACATCTGGCTATTTTTAGAGATGAAGTCTCACTTTGTGGCTCAGGCTGGTCTCAAACCCCGTGAGCTTAGGCAATCCACTCGTCTCAGCCTCCCAGAGTGCTAAAATTACAGCTGTGAGCCCCCACGCCCAGCTAGGTAAAAGTTCTTGAGTTCCAACCCCAGCTTCTCTGCTTGCTCTCTAGCTGTCTTTGGCCACTTATCTTGAGGCCTCAACTTTCTCATCTCTGTAATGGGACAGTGATACCCACTTTGAAGACAAAATGGGGTAAGTGCAGATACAGGATACAGCACTAGCACCAGGCCTGGCACATAGCAGGTGCCCAGTAATTCACTTTATGGGCAGATTTGGAGCCCCTGTTCTTCCCATCACTAGAGATCCTGGTGGAGTTAGGGAGATGATTTAGAGATTGGGAATGATTGTTGTGCAAGGAGAAGCCCCCAAGAAACTATTGTTACTGCTGACAGGTAGCTATTGTTCTGCTGACAGAATCCTCCCTCAGTTCACCAACACAAGGACTTTAAAATAATAACCTAGGGCAGCACCCATAGCTTGGTGGGTAGGGCGCTGGCCACATACACTGAGGCTGGTGGATTCGAACCTGGCCTGGGCCAGCTAAAACAACAATGACAACTGCAACAACAACAAAAAATAGCTGGGTGTTGTGCTATAGTCCCAACTCCTTGGGAGGCTGAGGCAAGAGAATCACTTAAGCCCAGGAATTTGAGGTTGCTGTGAGCTTGACGCCACAGCACTCTTCTGAGGGCAACATGGTAAGACTGTCTCAGAAAAAATTAAGCATAATCTGGCTCAGCACCTGTGGCTCAGCGGGCTAAGGCGCCAGTCACATACACCTGAGCTGGCGGGTTCGAATCCAGCCCGGGCCCACCAAACAACAATGTCGGCTGCAACCAAAAAATGGCCAGGTGTTGTGGCGGGCTCCTGTAGTCCTAGCTACTTGGGAGGCGGAGGCAAGAGACTCGCTTGAGCCCAGGAATTGGAGGTTGCTGTGAGCTGTGATGCTATAGCACTCTATCCAGGGTGACTGCTTGAAGCTCTGTCTCAAAAAAAAAAAAAAAAATTAAACAGAATACAATAATAACCTAAACAAAACCCATAGCACTATGTGCCAGGCACTGTTCTGAGCCCATTGACTAGTGTAATTCTCAAGAGGAAATGTTATCCCATTTTGCAGATGGGAAAACTGAGGCAGTTTCCAGCATCATATGGCTAGTGATTGGCAGGACTAGGACTTG
>CAUYRH010019754.1:0-32124 GCA_963574655.1 Perodicticus potto | reverse complement strand
GGGCCGCCAAACAACAATGACGGCTGCAACCAAAAAATGGCCGGGCATTGTGGCGGGCGCCTGTAGTCCCAGCTACTTGGGAGGCAGAGGCAGGAGACTAGCTTGAGCCCAAGAGTTGGAGGTTGCTGTGAGCCATGATGCCACAGCACTCTACCCAGGGTGACAGCTTGAGGCTCTGTCTCAAAAAAAAAGAATTTATAAGCTCTGTTTTAGCTTTTCTTTCCTGTTGTGTTTGTAGCTGGGGTAGTCCAAGAGTGTATAATGAGTGAAGTCCCAGGGCTGGAGGTGCTTTTTTCAAGCGTAGCAAGTGGAAAAAAATTGGCTCCTGCAAGTTTATTCTTAGGCAAAAGGCTAACATTAATTACTTGGGTAAGTCACTGAGTGTAATCCCAAGTGCCAATTTGTTTTAGCTGGTCTGATTTGAGCTACAATTTGAAAGGACTTCATTAAATGGGTCCTTGTTCTCTACACAAGAGATGTCATGCAGAGTAACTTTCCCACCCTCAAAAGAAGTAAAGTAGTTGAAGTTTTTCTTAGGTAACTATATATGTGGATAAGATGGAAAAACTGAAAATGCTTACAGCTTCTTATTTTCTAGTGTTCTGGACTTGGTGCATCTTTCTGCTATATGCTGTCCTATTTAGTTGGGAGACCAGTTGTGTACAAATACCTAACAGAGAAAGCAGTAAAATGGTCACAGCAGGTAAACATGTATTTTTAAATTATTTAATGTAATTCTTTTGTTAATTCAGAAATAGGCTGGGGTATAGTCCCTATATAAATTAACTCATAAGTTAACTCAGGTAAAAAAATTATCTTATGGGCTAGGTGCGGTGGCTCACGCCTGTAATCCTAGCACTCTGGGAGGCTAATGTGGGTGGATTGCTGGAGCTCTGGAGTTGGAGACTGGCCTAAACAAGAGCAGGACCCTGTCTCTACTAAAAATTAGAAAAACTAGCTGGCTGTTTTAGTGTGTGCCTAGCTACTTGGGAGGCTGAGGCAAGAGGATCACTTGAGCCCAAGAGTTTGAGTTTGCTGTGAGTTATGATGACAGCATGACACTCTACCCAGGGCACTAGTGTGAGACTGTCTGGAAAAAAAAAATTATATTTTGGCCAAAAGAAAATCAAGTGGTAGGCAAATTACTATTATTTTTTGAGACAGAGTCTCCCCTTGGTAGAGTGCTGTGGCATCATAGCTCACGGCAACCTCAAACTCTTGGGTTTAAGTGATTCTCTTGCATCAGCCTCCCAAGTAGCTGGGACTACAGGCGCCTGCCACAACGCCTGGCTATTTTTTGTTGCAGTTGTCATTGTTGTTTAGCTAGCCTGGGCCGGATTCAAACCCGCCAGCCTTGGTGTATGTGGCTGGCGCTGTAACCACTATGCTATGGGTGCTGAGCCAGCAAATATCAATGTTAATAATTTCAAATACAGGAGGGAGTGGAGGGAGGTCTACTTTCACCTAATGGGTATGATATAAGTGTATATGGCACACCTTCTGGGTGAAGGGCTTAACTATAATTTGGACTTTACCTAACAAACACAAACAATATAACCTACTCATGTGAATCTGAAATTTAAAAAAATTCAAATACAAATTTTTCATGCCTCTAAGGTTAATTTTAATTATTCTTAAGTTCAATCAGCAGCGAAGTCAAAGGTCAATATAAACGCATCCACATAATGGTCACTTATCTATTTTGTGTTGACGCAGCATACTGTCAATAGGTCACTGAAAAATTATCAGCCAACTCTTAATGCATTTCATCAGTGAGAACAACTGTTAGTATCAGGATCTCTGGAAAGACTAGCAATGATAAATATGTGTTTAAGCTTTACTACACAGAAAGGGCTAACATAGTATTGGTAAGAGAATCCTGTTTTTATAAAGAATCAGAATAAACTGCTAAATCTCACAGGGATTTTAGAGATCATCCTGCCTTTCCCCTTTGTTTTATAGATTAGGAAATTAAGTATTTTGCTATAAATCTTGATCGTTTACTATAAAGCAAGAGAACCTGCAGCCTTAAGGAAACTTGTATCCTTCTTGGTCCTTAAGTGTAGCCTGTTGACTAAATTCAAGTTTTGCTTACCAAATTCTTTTATTAGAAGGGGTGCAGCATAGAAAGGTGAAGCTTTTCTTGAATCCTTTGGTGCTTAAAAAAAGAATGATCTTGTAATCAGAAGCCCACAGGTTCTCTACCTCTGGCTCAGAGCTCTAGTCTAGTACTCTTTTCATTATACCATATATGTACTGAATGTTAAAAGAGCTTTATATGTAAATATTTCTTTGGCATAGCTATTTTCTGTAAGTAACTTATTCAAAGGAAATATAAAATGTCATCAGTGCTTATATTTAATCAGGTAAATATTACCATATATTTGTTTAGTCTCATCAACAGTGAATTTATTCATGTAATATATATTGTAATAGGATACAGATTATTTTTAATGAGGGCCTGAATTTGTTGTAGTATACCAGTCTATTACATGGAGTTAAGATTCGTTGATGTGACACACTAGTCCATTACATTGTAGGAAGTTAAAGGGATTAAAAAGTTGGCAAGAACTGGTTGCAGTGGCATGTGCCTGTAGTTCCAGCTACTTGGGAGGCTGAGCCAGGAGGATCACTCGAACTCAGGACTTGGAGACAATAGTATGCAGTGATTGTAACTGTGAATGGCCACTGCACTCTAACTTGGGCAACATAGTGAAACCCCATCTCTAAAATAAAAAGGTTAAAAGTTGGCTATTCAACCAACTTATATTAGTTACCATATAAGTTTAATTGGGCATTTTAGGCTTAAAATACATCTTTAATAGTGTTAACATTGAGCTATAAAAAAAACTCATATCAGGGCAGCGCCTGTGGCTCAGTCAGTAAGGCACTGGCCCCACATACCAAGGGTGGAGGGTTCAAACCCAGCCCCGGCTGAACTGCAACAAAAAAATACCTGGGTGTTATGGCGGGCGCCTGTGGTCCCAGCTACTTGGGAGGCTGAGACAGGAGAATCACCTAAGCCCAAGAGTTGGTTGCTGTAAGCCGTGACGCTACGGCACTCTACCGAGGGTGATAAAGTGAGACTGTCTCTACAAAAAAAAAAAAAAAAAACTCGTATCATTTAGCTTTGGTAATGAGCGTTTGATAAATGAATAAAAACCGGGCGGTGCCTATCGCTCAAGGAGTAAGGCGCTGGCTCCACATACCAGAGGTGGTAGGTTCAAACCTGGCCCCAACCAAAAACTACAAAAAAAAAAAAATTCTGAAAACCAGGGATGAGAATTCGAAATAAGGTACTTTATGCATGTATTAAGCAACGTATTTCAATGATTAGCCTTATGTGATAACTAATTTGTTTTTTTCTTATGACAGGTTGAACGTCATAGAGAACATCTCATTAACTACATTATATTTTTGAGAATAACACCATTTCTGCCTAATTGGTTTATTAATATCACATCTCCTGTGATAAACGTACCATTGAAAGTTTTTTTTATTGGCACTTTTCTAGGTAAGCTGGTTCATGGTGTGCTAGAGCTCACTGTATGTATATTTAAGTGTCAGTGCTAAATTGCATGCTCTCTTACAGACACCAGCAGTGGTAGAACTCTTGGTCTCAAAGTCTGGCCATATAATAGATGCTGAGAAATGTTTTTTGGCTTATTTTGACTGAGGTTACTTTTGTGTTTAAGGAAGAGCACTTTCTACTGGATATTGTGTTTTGATTTTTGTTTTTTCCTTTTTTTTTGAGACAGAACCTCAAGCTGTCACCCTGGATAGAGTGCTGTGGCATCACAGCTCACAGCAACCTCCAATTCCTGGGCTCAAGTGAGTCTCCTGCCTCCGCCTCCCAAGTAGCTGGGACTACAGGCGCCCGCCACAACGCCCAACTGTTTTTTGGCTGCAACCGTCGTTGTTTGGCGGGCCCAGGCTGGATTCGAATCCGCCAGCTTAGGTGTATGTGGCTGGTGCCTTAGCCAGTTGAGCCACAGGTGCCGAGCTGACATTTGCTTTTTCATGAGCAAAGTAGCAATGTGTTGGGATGATTCCTTGCAGCTAACAAAGATTAAAAGCCCTATCCCACGTTTTTATGAAGCCTGATTTCAGCACTATTAGACAGAGGAAGTACAACTCCTGCAGCATGTCAGTTTGGCCAAAACAGAATAAGGCTCTTACTTCTGCCCTCCTACCCCACTTTTTCTGGCTCTGTATACCCTGACATCTTGCCTAGGCACTGTGAGGCAGGGTGTGGGAATCTACGAGAGTCACACCTCCAGTGAACTAATGCCCGAGTCTCCTGGTAGCTGAGCTGCTCAGAGTCAAGAAGCACAGAAGTGTCTGACACACAAGGGGGGGCTTATTCATTAATGACACTGTTACAAATTTGGTGGCAGTCACCTTTAGGCTAAAGCATCCAAATCCCAGGGAAGAAAATACTCACGTTAGTTGATGGATGTTGGAAGGCATTGGAGGAAAACACCACAGTTAGGACTGTTAATGACTTATACACTGTTGGCAAGACTGATCTTGAACATGCGCAAACATTGATCACAGTAACAATGGTGATGGTTAGTGCCACATTCAAATAAAAATAGTTCTATACAATATGTTCATTTGGTCATGTGCTATTTACAGATTTTACAAAACACACACATACACACGCACACCTGCCTTTGTGTTCTCTACACTAGGCTAGAATAGGCCAGCAGAAACTTGCATAAAATGTATACCACAGATGACAATTAGTGCCTATACATTACAAAATAGAGTTCCTACAACTACCTAAAGCAGCAGAACAGGATCCTTCTTCCCCTCAAGCACAGTAAAACTAAAGTTCTAAGCTAAAAACTTAAGAGAAAGTTGGACATATCTATTATTAGATCAAGGTAAGCCACTGAAGAGTTAAAAACAAGACAGTTATTTTTCTCTGTCCATTTAAAATGTTTTATTTTTCTTTTTAAACTAGATTGTGAAGTGCCACTGAAATAGGCAATGTTGGCGCAAAACAATGTCTCTTATAATATAACACGTTAGACATTTAAATAAATAACCTTAAAAACTAAGTGATGGGACATAAACCCAGTTGACTGAATCTGGAACAATGTTTTCTGCACAAGCGAGAACAGGCATACCTCTTGTTAAGACTGATGTAAACAGGACCATCAAAATCCTATAGAAGAAGCCGAGCAGGGCTGGGATGTGGGGGTGGGATATAGGGGGTGAACAAAGGGCCGACGGGGTGAGGGGAGTGGCAAACCAAAAAATACTGACTGAGGTAGCAGGACTCTGCTCAGTGCAGAAAAATTGGCTTATGAATAAAAATTAGACTGTGATATCAAATTAAATCCAGATAATCATGCAAAAGACACAATACATGCTAGTTTTAGAAAAAACCACACACATTCATTTCCTAAAATCTGCTGCCAATTAATTTGCTGACAATGTCTGCTGGTTCAACTATTTTTTTATACAAGGATGAGTATTAAACAGAACACTGTACATGCTTTTTCATCTACAAAAAAATATTTGCATAAAATAGTGTTAGTTCTCTGTACATGTCAATGGACACTTTAATTATGTGTATAAAAAAGGAAAATCTTCCCCCCAGTGGAGTCAGAAAAAGCAAAACAAATCTAGAGTATGAAACTTCCGTCACCAGCCAGTATGTTCATGTGAAAATTCAGCAGAAATAGACAGTTGCTTTAAACAATAAAAAAAATTAATTGATTAAGTTAAACATCTTCATGGAAAACTGTCAGTCAAGACCAGAACATATCACTAAAGTTAGTGTCTGTGCTATAGACCCAGATCACCAGGGGCATTATGAGCAGCACAAATGGCCAGGAGATCCCATCGGTGCATGCCGAGAGCGAGCAGGATTTGGTGGCAGGATGCACACACTCTTTACCAGGTTCCAGGTAGTTGCGAGCCACAAACTTGAGCGTCTCATCCATGAGAATCACAGGCAATGAGATTTTCAGCACCATCAGCCACTGGGTCACATTCAGCGGTGTGATCTGGAAGATGAGCTAAAACACAAAAGAAGTCTTGTAAGCTTGCAGACTTGCCAGAAAAGAGGCAGCTAGTCCCCAGCTCTGGTCCCCAAACCACTTACTGGCAAGGGTTCTACATAGAGGATCAGAAAGTGGAGTGACATGGACAGGCAGATGGAGCCCACCAGCCAGATATTCTCCCAAGGAGGCATCCTCAGCAAGGACTGGTTTTCAGACAAACTGCAGAACAAGGAAAGGTACATGAACTCACCCAAAAGGCAAAGGCTGTGTCACAAGTGGCAGTTAGAGACTGTGCTGGCTTATAGTTCAATAAGGCAGCTGCTAACTTGGCATCTTCCACTGACCTAATTCTACTGAGTGAAGTTTCTACAGTGGCGCAAAGTTAGGAAAAGAATGTCCAGATGTAGGACAAACTGCCAATTTTATATCTAGGCAACAGCAGATCCAATACCAGAAGATTCAAAGCTGTTTCCAATCGCCCTGGACACTAGGGCTATTAGAAATTTCCATTTTTGCACCAGGCATGGTGGCTCATGCCTATAATCTTAGCAACTCTAGGAGGTGGAGGTGGGTGGACTGCTTGAGCTCAGGAGTTCAAAACTAGTCTGAACAAGAGAAGCACCTGTCTCTACTAAAATAGAAAAACTAGCCAAGCATGGTGGTGGGTGCCTGTACTCTTAGCTACTAGAGAGGCTGAGGCAAGAGGACTGCTCATTGGCTTGGCACCTGTAGTTCAGTGGTTAGGGCACTGGCCACACATACTGGAGCTGGCAGGTTTGAACCCAGCCTGGGCCTGCTAAACAGCAATGACAACTGCAACAAAAAAATAGCCAGTTGGTGCTCAACACTGTGTAATGAGCACCTGTAGTCCCAGCTACTTGAGAGGCTGAGGCAAGAGAATCACTTAAGCCCAAAAGTTAGAGGTTGCTGTGAGCTGTGATGCCATAGCACTCTACTGAGGGCGAGATTGTGAGACTCTGTCTCCAGGAAAAAAAAAAAAAAGAAAAGAAAAAGAAAAATTAGAGCCCAGGAGTTTGAGGTTGCTGTGAGCTGTGACACCACTGCACTTAACTGGGAGTGACAAAGTGAGACTCTGTCTCAAGAAAAGAACAAAAACACTGGCTCGGTGCCTGTGGCTCAACAGGCTAAGGCGCCAGCTACATACACCTGAGCTGGCGGGTTCGAATCCAGCCCAGGCCAGCCAGGCAACAATGACAGCTGCAACCAAAAAAAAAAAAAAAAAAAAAAGGCTGGGCATTGTGGCAGTCGCCTGTGGTCCCAGCTACTTGGGAGGTGGAGGCGGGAGACTCGCTTGAGCCCAGGAATTGGAGGTTGCTGTGAGCTGTGGATGCCACAGCACTCTATCCAGGGTGACAGCTTGAGGCCCTGTTTCAAAAAAAAAAAAAAAAAAAGAACAAAAACACTACAGATTAATAACCTGCATTATTCTTAAAAAAAAAAAAAAAAAAAAGAAAAGAAAAATTACTTTCCATTTTTGTTATTAATGGGATAACATTTGTCTCAGTATTAAATGGGAGGGCTCATTTCTCATATGTACTAGCATACAGGGTACCAAAGTTCTTATTTTTGGCCGCTGGTGTTTCTTTTAAGGAAGAACTCTTAAGGCACACGTGGCTAAGCACTCCCACTACTTCCTGGAGGTGATGACAGCTTAAGCTTCTAAAACTAGTATTGCTTGTTCTTTCTTTTTGAAAGGGAAGTGTTTTCCCGTGATCCTCAATCAACCATTTGACACGAATGCCATCCAAACCACTGTTCTGGTGGTCAGAGTTCTTGACCCAGCCTGCCACAAAGAGTCACTAACCTGTTGAGGGCATTACACATTTCTATGGTCACTAGAACAGAGAGCGCCATTGTCATTGGGTACGGTGACTCAAAGACTGCACAATCTACTCCTTCAAAGTCTGGATTGTCCTCTTTACACTGTAGGAAATGACTCTGCAACAAAAATCCAATCCAATTGTGATCAGCTCAATATATTTCCCAAGTCCAGGCACCAAGCCCAGAACACGGACCAGCCCAAGTGGATTTCCCAGAGAGAAGCCTGATCGTTCAGAATCATCTTAGATGCAAATGCTTATTGTTCACACCTAAGGATGATCTGATAAGACACTTCACATCTAAGGTACAGAAATAAAAGTTGCTAAATACCAGCTGGTAGAAGGACACTCTTGGACCACCATCAGCAGCAATGAACCACCATGCAGCAGCACCCACGGTAGCAGCGCCAACGTAACCTGGGAACAAACATGATGCTGCTGATGAACTTAGTGTCCCATGGCAATCACTGTTGGTGATGCCTGTGGGCCAATAGCAGGATAAAGCAGGATAAAGACCAAAGACCTGGATATCAGTGGTAACTAGGCTCATACCAACTGCTCATGCAAAGCAACCCAAGTAGCTAGACCATGGGGTTTCTGAAGGGCAGGGCATTTCTGGTATAGAACTGGCCAACTTTTCCTCCATAGTGAGTGAGAAACTACTGAACCCCAAGCACTACTGACCTTTGCATTAGCTGTGCCTTCCTCAAATAGTGAGAGAATACCTTAAGACTTAAGCATGTATGTCCTCCACGTAAGGCCACACAGTGGCCCAGACCACATCATGACTTTTAGGCAAACTGATGCTTACCTATTTGCTCCATTAAAGCAACACAACCTTTCTATAGAAACACCATCAGAGCAGTTGGTGCTCAACACTGAGTAACAATGAGCAATATGGTCTGGCCAAAAGCAGATTCTGGGACTAACCTCCTCTTCCTGTTAGCTTTGAGTTCAAGAAGTTTATTTAAAAAGCAACAACAAGGTATGGTATAGAACACAGAACTCAGAATAAGAGAATATCCCTATATGGTGGCATTCATCAAAAGTTACAAGGGCATATACCACCCCCAGCCCAGAATTACAATGGAGCATTAGGCAGCTAGATAGGTAGTGACACAGAATTATCTTTACTTCTTCCTGTTTTAAATAAGAGTTAGCACCCAGGTGAGTACAGCATGCTAGTACATCTCTGGAAGGGTATAGGGTACATAAGAACTGTCAACACAGAAGCAAAGTGACTGTGAGAGCCTTTCTGGTCTATACCATTACCGCTGTGTGCTTATGAATTGTATGAATTGAAAACAACACACCCTCTTGTGGAGTCCTAGAGAAATATTTTACCTCTCTGCTCCTCACTTTCCTAATGTATGAAATGGGGAAGAATCAGCACCCTGGGTCAGGAGGGTATATGGAAAAAAAAAAACAAAAAAAAAAGAAAAAGAGATCATTTATGCATGCACTAGCCCCACTGCTGATGAACACACTAGTTACGTGGATCAGTTCTACAGTGCCTGAGTCATGGTTATGATAGTGTTCATTGTACCCTTTAGGTTTCTGCTTATCCTCTCCTCCCTTTACCACCTCCCCTTGCTTGATTTTCATTGAGTTACTTCCCTCCATGCACATGTGTGCACATTCACTAGGTTCAATAGTGAATACATGTGGTGTTTTTCTACTAATTTTTTTCTCTTGGTGATAGTTTTATCTATTCAGTCCCATCTGTGAGCTTTCAGAAGGCAGGACCCAGTCAGAGTCAAGCTTGTATTGTATCCCTTTGCACACAGTGCTACAGCCAAAAACCTTGACATTTAATTGCACATTCACAAAAGCACAAGAAGGGCAGGATGCTAAAACAGGGACAAACTGTGACTAGATTTTAGTAAAGTGGTTCACTAAACTTTAAGAGGGCAGCCTCTATTTTGTTACCTAATATGGTAATAAAAGAAAAATAAGCTTTTAAGGGATAAATTTACAAAATTTTTGCCCACAGTTTATTTTAAAATCAATAACATAAAACACTGTACTCACAGCCAATAGCAAGGTAACGAAAAAACAGCCATCCACTGATGAGTGGTTCTTTTGGGTTTCGAGGTGGCTTATTCATGATGTCCAAATCAGGAGGGTTGAACCCCAGTGCAGTGGCAGGCAGGCCATCTGTCACCAGATTGACCCAGAGCAGCTGGACAGGAATTAAAGCCTCAGGAAATCCAAGAGCTGCTGTCAGGAAAATACTGTTTCCACCAGGGAAAGAAGACAAAGACCCCAAATGACTTTTGGCCACTACTGAAGTAGCATTACCATTCCCTCCTCCATAAAATCAATGACTTAAAACAACTTTTGGCAATCATCAAATAGTTCTGAATTAAAGTTAACTTTTAGAGGGCCAAGAATTTTGTGACTAATTTAAACTCATTTCTATATTAAATAAGTAGGATTCTCTGCACATTGAGGTAGCCACAGACAACCCTCCTGAGGGCTAAAAGTACCATCTACCTTCAGGAGTGATTCCCTAACCTCCCAACTCTGGCATAAAGACAAAACCTGTCGCAATGAGAGCAAACTGTGAAAACTGGCCATCACAACCCGCTGTTTTAGAGAGAGGATATTGGTAGAGAGACCTACCAGACAACTTCCCCCACATTAGATGAGATAAGATAGCGGATGAACTGCTTCATGTTGTTGTATATCGCCCGTCCCTCTTCAACAGCAGCCACGATGGTGGAGAAGTTGTCATCTGCCAGGACCATCTCGGAGGCAGTTTTAGCCACTGCGGTGCCAGAACCCATAGCAATGCCAATCTCAGCTTTCTTAAGAGCAGGAGCATCATTCACACCATCACCGGTCTGAAAAGGAAAGCAAAGGTTGGTTCAGACAGCTCCCACATAATACTCACAACCCTGAGCAATGGCTCACTGAATGGGAAGCAGAAAAGAAAGAAATAAAACTGTGGATCCCTTGGGTGAAGAACTTTTGTTTTATAATTTGATGTCATAAAACATTTTACCTAGGAGGGCGGCGCCTGTGGCTCAGTGAGTAGGGCGCCGGCCCCATATACCAATGGTGGCGGGTTCAAACCCGCCCCAGCCAAACTGCAACAACAAAAAAATAGCTGGGTGTTGTGGCGGGCGCCTGTAATCCCAGCTACTTGGGAGGCTGAGGCAAGAGAATCGCCTAAACCCAGGAGCTAGAGGTTGCTGTGAGCTGTGTGACACCATGGCACTCTACTAAGGGGGTAAAGTGAGACTTTGTCTCTACAAAAAAAAAAAAAAAAAGAAAGAAAAAAACATTTTACCTAAGAAATGCAAAACTGCCAAATGTTCTTACCGAAGAGACTTTAGTGGGAACACAAGAACTTCAAATTGACCTGAATTTTATTTATATTTTACCAAAACCAAAAATACAACTTGTACAAGTAGAAGAAGGTATAGACTGCAAAAATACATAAAATGGGCTCGGCGTCTCTGGCTCAATGAGCTAAGGCGCCAGCCACGTACAACTGAGCTCGCGGGTTTGAATCCAGCCCGGGCCCGCCAAATAATGAGGGCTGCAACTAAAAAATGGCCAGGCATTGTGGTGGGCGCCTGTAGTCCCAGATATTTGGGAGGCAGAGGCAGGAGACTCGCTTGAGCCCAGGAATTGGAAGTTGCTGTGAGCTGTGATGCCACTGCACTCTCTCCAGGGTGACAGCTTGAGGCTCTGTCTCAAAAAAAAAAATAAATTCCTTCAAGAACTTTAAAAAAAAAATACATAAAGTGCCACTTATGAAGATCAAAACCACGCAAGAATGGTAAAGTCTAAGATAAAAATATACTTGGGAATGATTATTGTAATACTTTTACTGAATTCCAACTTCAGGATTGGTGGTTAACTCTGAGAGAGAGATGGAAGAGGGAAAAAAGGAGGAAAGAACACCTGCAATGTCTTTTAAAACAAAGTTTTACAGCTAGAAAGCAAACAAAACACAATGTTATTACAATATATCTGGGTGGGCTCGGCGCCTGTGGCTCAACGGGCTAAGGCGCCAGCCACGTACACCTGAGCTGGCGGGTTCGAATCCAGCCCAGGCCTGCCAAACAACAATGACGGCTGCAACCAAAAAATGGCCAGGCATTGTGGTGGGCGCCTGTAGTCCCAGCTATTGGGAGGCAGAGGCAGGAGAATCGCTTGAGCCCAGGAATTGGAGGTTGCTGTGAGCTGTGATGCCACAGCACTCTATCCAGGGCGACAGCTTGAGGCTCTGTCTCAAAAAAAAAAAAAAAAACAACAATATATCTGGGTGAAGAAAATCAGGAGGGGGATAATACTGAAAGTGCTTCATAAACATCTAGCTCTTTAAGAATACATCCCTAGAACGTCTAACTTAGAAAGATTCTCCAAGATATCACACCAGCTGATAGACCACCGGCGTGTTATATTCTCAGTCAATTTTTAGAAAACCTAAGATAGAAACATGTCTACTTTAACCAAGACATAAGACTAGCTATCACCTTTGTTCTGACTTGGAAGTACCCATCATCTCTTCAAGTTGCATATAGCATGCCAATTACCAAGCAACAGAATTCTAAAAACATAGCCCAGATGAGGCAATAATAGTTCCAAATTAGGAAGCGGTTATTAAAAATTCAGTGGTCAAAATTAGAATCTGTTGTGTTGTATTGTCTGAATCACCTGGTTATGCCATATATACTCACCATTGCTGTAATCTCATCAAAAGACTGAAGAAATTCTACGATTTTAGACTTGTGGGAAGGTTCAACTCGAGCAAAACAGCGAGCATTCAAGCAGGCATCTCTCTGAGCTGAGGGGCTGAGTTCATCAAACTCCCGACCTGTAAAAGCCTTTGATGTCACATCCTCATCCTGCCCGAAGATGCCAATGCGACGGCAGATGGCCACAGCAGTGCCTTTGTTGTCCCCCGTGATCATGATGACACGGATGCCTGCCTGCCGGCACAGCTTCACAGAAGAGGCCACTTCGATCCTTGGGGGGTCCAGCATGCCCACACAGCCAACGAAAGTCAGATTGGTCTAAGGGGTAAGAGAATCACTTTTAAGTTAAGACAAAAAATCTGTTTTTACCTCTAGTTTGAAAAAGCCAGTTTTACATTAAAAGGAAAGGTTCCTGCATTTTCTTATTAGGGGAAAAAAGTTACTACACCTTTGTCACCAAATCATCTTTAACTCTCACTCTCAGTAGTACTCTGAATTAAGTAAAAATACCCTGAAGAATAAGCACATTATGACACCAGTCACTTCAGTGGTCCATAGTACTAAGGCTTATTCCTTCTATTCGAAGCTTTAGGATGTCCTAGCCCTGCTATGAAATAATTCTACTCTAGGCTCAGCGCCTATAGCTCAGCAGCTAGGACGCCGGACATATACACTGGGGCTGGTGGGTTCAAACCCAACCTGGGCCTGCCGAACGACGACAACTACAACAAAAAAATAGCTGGGTGTTGTGGCGGGCGCCTGTAAGTCCCAGCTACTTCGGAGGCTGAGGCAAGAGAATCTCTTAAGCCCAAGAATTTGAGGTTGCTGTGAGCTGTGACACCACAGCACTCTATTGAGAGTGACACAGTGACATTGTCTCAAAAAATAAATAAAAAATAATTCTATTCTAAGTAGAAAAGTAGAAGGAATCTCCAACTTATAACATTTTAACTTTCAATCTGCAATGATTAATCTATTATAAACATACCCCCATTTTTGAAAAAATCTTAAAATTACCTGAGTTGCAAAATGAGTGTTATAAACCTACTTTAAGCTCATCTTGATTATTCTACTTTGAAAGTAAGAGACTTCTATTAAACTGTTAACTACGTATGTCTGAAATAGCAACCTAAATTTTAAGAGTGACACATTTGGCCTCCAGAAAAACAAATAACCACGCCTCTTCCTTGGCAAAAGCAAGAATCATCTGACCTTTCTAATTGAAGAAGTACTGTTCAAACACAAGGAAACATGCAGGGTGTGGATGAAGAGACTTTTCATTTGCTAACCTCATATTTAATAAAGTTGGCAGAGTCCTCAAGGTGCATTTCTTCTCTTCTCATTGGGTTGTCATGAGTGGCCAGGGCCAGGCATCTCAGTGTATCACTACCGCTACCCCACTCCCGAATAACAGACATGATCTTCTGTTTGACTCCAGGAGTTAGAGGAATCTTGGTACTTCCAACTCGAACGTGGGTACACCTATCAATGACACCTTCAGGGGCACCCTGGAATGATACAAATTTAGATCAATTTTATTTATCACCTTACAGGGATCTTAACCCTGGTTAAGAATATCTCAATTTGCTGGACTTGCCTTCACAAACATCTTGCTCATTGACGTCCTGCTTGGTTTGTTTGGTGTACAATAAACCGACATTGATTTTCTATCACGTGAAAACTCTAGAGTGAATTCCTTTTTCATCAGCTGTTTTATGACCTATTAAGTGAATATAGAGTATTACTCATGACAACTTTGTATATTTTTCAATAAACATTCACTAAGCAACTGTTACATATGTGACAGATACTGAAGATACAGCAATAAATAAAACCAACAAGCTCTTGCCCTCATGAAACTTATTATCCTTTAGTTTTGTCAAGACAGAGTAGGCTGCAAAAGTAAAATGTAAGTGCTGTGTGGAAAAGATAAGGCAGAGTATGGGTGTATGGGTACATACACACTGCACTATTATATAGTGGTCAGGAGGCAGCACCACTTAAGTAAAATCCTGAAAGAACAGAAGTGTAGCCTGGCATGTCCTGGCATGCTGAAGGAGTGCCAACATGGCTACAAAGTGTTTTTAAGAGAAAGAGGTGAGATAGGTAAAGGCACAGGGGGTGGAGGCAGGTCAAAGGATCTTAAGTCGCTGTCGGGCATTTGGCTCTTACAACAAATGAAATGAGAAGACAATGGAAAGTGTCAAACTGTCGTGTTAACAGGCTGAAAGGAGACAAGGAATACTGTTTTGTCACAATTGACAGCAACTTGGACCAGGAAGATGGCACTGGAGATAGAGAGGTCAGGCTGTAACTCTCTGCAACAATGGCAACGTTCTGTGGCTACACCTAAGGAATAGTTTTTGAATATTCTAAATAGTTTTAGGTAAGCCCGTGGCTACTGTATTAGGCTTTTAGCATCCTGACAATAAAGTCATGGGACCAGAAATCACCAAAGTACAGATAAAAAAAATGGCCAAGGACAAGGCCCATGGCCTCCACTTTCCAGAGCCAGTGAAAGAACCAGCCAAGGAGACCTTGAATGAAGAGGAGGTGAGGGAGGGAGAACAAGAATGGGACTGTGGAAGCCAAGTGAAGGGGTGCTTCAAGGAGTGAGTGAGCAACGATACCAAAGGATAGGTCAGTTAAGACAAAGATCGAGAATTAACCTTTAGCTTTCAACTGATATCTACAAATAATCAGACCTTCCTTCTCCCCGTCCTTAGGACTATGGTGCACGCTAGGAATGTCAGTACAAAACTTAGCAGAAAGGCTGAGTGAGAATTCCTTTGTCACCAGTAAGTATGATGTTAGTGCAAGCTTTGTGTAGATAGTGCCAGCTTGAAGATGTGTCCTTCCATTTCTAGTCTGACGTGGCAGAGATGAAATTTTATCATATACCTTTTCTGTACCTACTGAGATGAACTTATAAACATCTTTATCTGGTTAATGAAGTAATTAATTACACAGATTTTTCTCTCAGACACATAATAATTTTAGAGATCTCAAAGAATCTCTGCATCCAACCTAGGAAAGCCAAGAGGGGCTGAAGTCTGCTGACCTGCTCGACTAGACTTGATATACTGAGTCAAAGAGCAACTGTTAGCCATGGAGCTGCCTCAGGCACAGAGGAACAGAGGTAAGAGCATGATGCTGAGTTATGCATGTAAATCACACTTACGTGGTTTTATTCAAGTGACTGTACCAAAGGGGCATGTACTGAACAAAGGGGGATGAGGGGGACGGGACAACAAAGCCTTTCTTCTACTGGCTAAGAGTGGTCGTCCTAGCCATGTGGGCCATAAAGCTAAAACACTGGGCCTGCTCTGTCTCTCAACTAGGACAGGTTATTGTTCTGAGGTGGGGAGGGGTGAACAGGAGTTTGGGAATATCAGTGAATGAACACCTTGGCATTTCTTATCCCCTTGCCAAACCGATATGAAATGATGCAAAGGAACCATGGAGCAAAGAGATGTCTCATCTGGCACATTGAGACGATGGACTTCTCTGTGCTGCTCATCAGTTAATACACAACTTTTGAGCCCCTGGATGCTGTTTGTTTCCCTATACTGAGTAGGTACTGACAGGTCTCAAATCCAGCAAATCCATCCCTTGGTGGGCCAAGATGAGAGCTCAGGTTGCCTGAAATACTTAGTTACAACTGCTAACAGATGACACAATGTGGCTTTTTTTTTTTTTTTTGGACACAAGAGTCTCAAGCTGTTGCCCTGGGTAGAGTGCTGTGGTCATAGCTCATAGCAACCTCAAACTCCTGGGCTCAAGCGATTCTCTTGCCTCAGTCTCTCAACTAGCTGGGATTACAGGTGCCTGCCCCAAGGCCCGGCTATTTTTTGGATGTAGTTGTCATTGTTGTTTGGCAGGCCCAGGCTGGATTCGAACCCGCCAGCTCCGGTATGTGGCTGGCTCCCTAGCCCCTTGAGCTACAGGCGCCACGCCGACACAATGTGGCTTTCTGAAGATTCACTTCCTCACGTACTGGCAAACAGGAAGTAAGAAGTCTAAAACTAAACTGGCAAGGGCTTATTTCTATAGACGCAGGAACCTAAGGTCTTCATGGCAATTTGTGAATCACAGAATCTATACTTCAGCTAACATGTCTTCAATTCTGGCTTGAGTTTTTTCTTAGGATGTTATACAAAGGCAAAGTGGCATAAAGAAAAGGGTGTGTGTGGTGGAAGTATAGTCTGCCTCACACTGAAACTACACACAAGTCAAGGAAAGCCTTTGTGTGCTTTCCACAGATTAGACAGGATGATCTTGAAGGTCTTTACACAGCCTGTTTACGGGTTCTATGGTCACCACAGTGCTTGAATTTGAGGTCCTTAAGAAAACAGGTACTCTTCCTCCCAAATTATGCTATACTTGTCCAGTGTGGTACTATCTCTTGATCTGCCCTGATTATCCATGAAGGAATGAAAGAAAGGGGTTGGTTGTGACAGTTGACAATTCAGTAAAGGGAATCTCATCTTTATATAACTAGAAAAAGCTCGGTTTTTCTCTTTCCCATCGCTTAATACTGTTCCTTCAGTCATGCAGTAACTGTCTTCTCCCTTTCCCATTTCTCTTAGGGAACCCTAAGTTACTAATAAGTTCTACAAAGGCCAGATGTGGTAGCTCATGCCTGAGCACAGGAGTTCAAGACCAACCTGAGCCAGAGCGAGACCCTGTCTCTTAAAAACAGATGGGCGTGATGACTGGCCCCTGTAGTCCTAGCTACTTGGGAAGCTGAAGCAAAAGAATCACTTGAGCCCTATAGTTTGAAGTAGGGGTGAGCTATGACACTATGGCACTCTACCAAGGGTGACAAAGTGAGACTGTCTCAAAAAAAAAAAAAAAAAAAAAAAAGTTCTACAAAGTGGCCTTAAGTACCCATCAGCAGCCTTCCAGTGGTAATAGGCAGGTGGGTCTAACACTAAAGAGGTTCTGCCCAAAAGAACCCAATCCCATAGGAATGCAAGCTCCAAAGTTGAGAAGTAGTTGCCATTGATGAACTCTCTATTGGTAACTGGTCTAAAGAACCCACTGGGGTCTCATGGCTGTGCAGACCCTGGACTGAAAGTAGGTGTATTAACAGTGCTGAATGTTGGCCTGCTAGAGCTCTATGGCCCAACAATCAATAAGCCTGTTTGCTATACATAAAAGCAACAGCTGCTACTGCACAGGCTGGGTATGTTTTCCAGGTAGTAGTGGCTTATTGGGGTAAGAGCCAGGCATAGACTCTGGGGAGCCTGACTTGCAGCCTTATGTTTCTCTTGCTATTCAGCTGCTCTGAAGCCACTGCACTCCTTCCTCCAACACATCTTTGGCTTCTTCAGTTCCCATTCATGAGCTTCCACAGCTTGCTTAGCTTTATGCTGTTTCTCTCCCACTTCCCCTCGTGCTCACACTCTTGGCTGACCCACAGGGTCCTGATGAGTGGTGGCATCTACTCTGCAACACACTTCTCTTTCAAGCAATCACCCACCACTTTGGCCAAGACAGGACAAAGGAAGTTTAAAGGAAGTTAATCATTCAAGTCTGCCCACTTGAGGTTCCTAAGCTGAGCAGAGTGACAAGCAGGGTGATCAGTCTGTTGAGGAGATTCAGGTGCCAGAGGCAGAACAGGTTGCTAGTGTCTGGCAGCAACTGTTACATACTACTTTTACTCAGATCTAGCCTCACCTGGCTTGTGAAGCCAGAGAAATCTAAGGATAGTGTTGCAGGACAGATCCAGTATGGTAGTCTCGAGGGGGAGGAGTGAACTGCTATTCCTCAGTAGCAATCTTGTCACGGCTGCTGAGGATCAGGTCCAATTCTTTTTTTTTTTGAGACAGGGTCTCACTATGTCACTCTGGGTAGAGTGCCGTAGCGTCACAGCTCACAGCAAACTCAAATCTTGGGCTTAAGCAATTCTCTTGTCTCAGCCTCCCAAGTAGCTGGGACTCTAGGTGCCTGCCACAACGCCCAGCTATTTTTTGATTGTAGTTGTCATTGTTTGGCAGGCCTGGGCTGGATTCGAACCCACCAGTTCTGGTGTATGTGGCTGGCACCCTAGCTGCTGAACTATAGGCACCGAGCCCTATTTTTCTTTTTTTTTGAGACAAGAGTCGCAGTATGTCGCCCTCCATAGAGTGCCATGGCATCACAGCAACTTTAAATTATTGGGCTTAAGCAAGTCTCCTACCTCAGCCTCCCGAGTAGCTGGGAGTATAGGTACCTGCCACAATGCCTGGCTATTTTTTGTTGCAGTTGTCATTGTTTAGCAGGCTTGGGCTGGGTTTCAACCCAACAACTTTAGTGTATGTAGCTGGCGCCCTAACCACTGAGCTACAGGCGCCGAGCCAGGTCCAACTCTGAGGCTCCTAGCCTTGTCACTATGATGTCAGCTTAGTGAGTTGAGTCTTGACTCAAAAGCTCTGACAGGCAAGGGGAAAGGTACTTAGAGGCCATTTCTCTGGTTTAGTGGACTCACAGAGAATGGCTGTGCCTTCTGTTGCCGCCACCATATACTGACTGACTTTTGATATCAGGCTTATGTTCACATCATCAAAAGAAATTGATAAATGGTTCATTTTTCTTCTTCCTCTTATATCTAAGTCTATGCAAACTATAATATTTCCTCCTTAAATGTTTGGCAGAATTGGGCCTGGAGAATTTTTGTGTGGGAGGAGTTTAACAGATCCAATTCATTAAAATTTCCTGGTGTCACTTTGGAAAGATGGTAACTGAAGGATGTGTCGATTTTTCCTAAGTTGTTGAATGTATTGGTATAAAGTTCTTCATAAATGGTTTCTGATCCTACTATTTCTTTTCTACTACTTTCTTTAGATGGGACCTTGTATTTTTTTTGGGGGGGGGAGACTCTCAGTCATCCTGGGTGGAGTGCCTAGATGTCTCCATAGCTTATAGCAACCTCAAACCTGGGCTTAGGCAATCCTTTTGCCTCAGCTTCCCAAGTAGCTGGGACTACAGGTATGTGCCACTATGCCTAGCTAACTTTTCTATTTTTAGTAGAGATGGGGGTCTCACTCTTTCTCAGACTGGTCTCAAATACCTGAGCACAAGCAATCCACCTTCCTCAGCCTCCCTAGCCTTTCCTTTCCGATATGTACAATTAAAGCTATTAATTTCCCTTGAATGATGCTTCTACATAATATATTTTTGATATTTAGTTCAAAATCTTTTCTAATTTCCACTGTGGTTTTTCTTTTTTAACCCATGGGATTATTTAAAATAACAGCTTTCAAATACTTGGGAAATTTGCTAGTCTTCCTTTTGGTAACAATTTCTAGCTTGATTCCACTGTGGTCAGTAACAGTCTATGATTTCAATCCTTAGGCCTTTGTTGAGTCTTGCTTCATGGACCAACAAAATAGTCTACTCTGGTGAATGCATTTGAAAAGCACAGGAAGTAGACTAGAAATATAAATGTAGATGAGTTATATATCTACTGTATTACTCAAATCTTTTGTATCATGGATTTTTCATCTTATTCGACCAATTACTGAGGCAGACGTGTTAAAATTTGCAATTCTGTGGATTTGTCTACTTTTTCTTTTCTTTTAATTCTGCCAAATTTTGCTTTGTATACATACTTTACGAAATCTGACCACTGGATTTAGCACAAGGTCACAGATGACTCTGACAAGACTCATCTTTTTTTTGAGACACAGTCTTACTATCTTGCCCTCAGTAAAGTGCTGTGGGGTCACAGTTCACAGCAATCTCAAACTCATGGGCTTAAGCAATTCTCTTGCCTCAGTCTGCCAAGTAGCTGGGACTACAGGTGCCCCGCAACAATACCTAGCTTTTTGTTGCAGTAGTCACTGTTGATTTTAGCGGGCCCAGCCCAGGCTGGATTCAAACCCGCCAGCCTCACTAAGCTACAAGTGCTGCCCAAGACTCATCTTTGATTGACGGGTAGAGGCAAGAGCTTAACTAGAGAAGATCCAAGAAAATAGAGGAGGGAAACAGGATAATATGTACAAACAATCTTTTAAGAAGTTTTCCTATATAGGAAAAGAAATGAGGTGACTGAAAGGGGAAATAAGCTCGAAAAAAATTTTTTAAGATAGAAACAGTGCAGGATAAAGATGGCTTATGCTAGGAACATGGACAGGCCATTCACTACACCAGGGAAGAAGGCAGCCTTGTGGGCACAGATGGTGGCCATGGACATTATCGAGAGTGCTTTTATTTTCTGGTCAAATAGACAGCAAGATCTTTTTACCTGGAGATATTCCAACTTTGAAGAGATAAGGCATAATTAGTTTTCTATGAGAAGAGGAGAGTGAACAGCCTAAATTTACAGCATGCCTGATGGGTAGTAAAACGATATACCAAGCTCAAACACTGACCGAATTGCAGGCATTTGCACGTTCTATTTTCGAAAGACCCTTCAATTCTGTATCAAATACATTCATCTTCTCTACCAGGCAAGTTAGAGCGGTCTCTGTAGCTTCTCCAACTTTTTCATACACACCCTTTGCCTGTATTGGGTAAAAGTATAAAAAGTGGAATAAGGGAAAAGTAAACAGGTAAATTTCTCTTTAATATTTTTTTTCCCACAGAAGGACAGCCTGTCCTCTATTATTATTCTATAGGCCATTTTTATTTACTTATTTATTTTGGTTGCAGTTTTGGCTAGGACCAGGTTTGAACCCGCCACCCTCAGTATATGGGGCCGGCGCCTTACCAACTGAGCCACAGGCGCCACCCTCTATAGGCCATTTTATCCTACTCTAAAGCAGGTGACCCAGATAATTAAAAGCATACTCCAAATACAGATGTTGCATTATTGTCTTATTCTAGTAATTAGCTTTTTAATTCCCTTAAAGAAGCCACTAATCACAGTATTTATTAATTCAGAGATCTTTCAAATTAATTCCACATCACCACTTATTATTCTAAAGCATTAACATTCTGTTTCTGACAGGGTCTGGGGCTTGCCTTTGTGATAGAAACCAAATGATTTACTTCACTAAGTATAAAAAGGAGGGGAGGAGAGTTTTCCGTTGGTTAAGTTTTACGTTATTATCCTTCCATTAAAACAACCCTCTAAGCCACGGCTTGTCTTCAAGGATATAATGCTATCCATCTTAAGCAGGATTAATCCCCTCTGCTTTCAGATAAACATTTTCTATCCTCAGTTTTAGGTGATTTAGAATAACCTTGCTGTAATAGGCAACATTTCTTTTTTTTGAGACAGAGCCTCACTATGTTGTCCTTGGTAGAGTGCCATGGCGTCACAGCTCATAGCAACCTCCAACTCTTGGGCTTAAGCGATTCTCTTGCCTCAGCCTCCCATGTAGCTGGGACTACAGGCGCCCACCACAACACCCGGCTATTTTTTTGTTGTTGTTGTAGTTGTCATTGTTGTTTAGCAGCGCCAGGCTGGGTTTGAACCCGCCAGCCCTGGTGTGTGGCTGGCACACTAACCACTTAGCTATGGACACGGAGCCCAGGCAAGAACATCTTAAACACCACAACTCTTATTTAAGTAACTACAATGCTCAGTCACAGAGGATAACTGAAAAAGGTTTTCAGCTTTCCTTGGCTAGGTAGTGCTGACCTGATATAGGCTCTAGAATAGAAAGGGGAAATAAAATCAGGAACCCTTAACTTTCAAAGACAAGGAACACTAAATGTTCATTCCACCTACCCCACCACCCTTGGACTAGGAATAGCCATTTCTTCTCATATATGAAAAGCCTTACCTCATTGTAATCCAAAGCTGAGTCATTACAAAGAGCACAGATTGTTGCTAATTCTACAAGACCATCATACTGGTGACAATTTACTGGTTTATCATCTTTATGCCTGTCAAAAGAGAAAACACTCTTAGAACAAAGTGTAGTTATCTAGGATTTTGCCTTTATTTTTTAATAATGAAAATGGAATTCAGGGGACAATAGATTAGACAGTGTTCAAAAGAATATGCGGATGACTATTCAAACTCTGATGTTTGGGCCAGGCACAATGGCTCACATCTGTAATCCCAGCACTCTAGGACGATGAGACAGATGGATTGCATGAACTCAGGAATTTAAGACCAGCCTGAGCAAAAAAAAGCAAGACTCTGTCTCTAAAAATAGCTGGGTATGTGGCAGGCACTTGTAGTCCCAGCTACTTGGGAGGCTGAAGCAAGAGGATTGCTTGAGCCCAGGAATTTGAGGTTACTGTCAGCTATGATGACACGGCACTCTTCTACTGAGTGTAACTGAGACTCTTATCTTTAAAAAAAAAGAAAGAAAGAAAGAAAGAAAGGCTCGGTGCCTAGGGTGATAGCCATGTACATTGGAGCTTGTGGGTTTGAATCCAGCCCCGGCCTGCCAAACAACAATAACTACAACCCCCCCCCCCAAAAAGGCGGAGTCTGTGGCTCAGTGGGTAGGACGCCAGCCCCATTTATCAAGGGTGGCAGGTTCAAACCCAGCCCTGGCCAAGCTGCAAACAAAAAATAGCCGGGCATTGTGTAGTCCTAGCTACTCAGGAGGCTGAGGCAAGAGAATTGCCTAAGCTCAGGAGTTTGAGGTTGTTGTGAGCTGTGACACCACAGCACTCTACCCAGGGCTTGAGACTGTCTCAAAACAAAACAAAACAAAACTGATGTTTGAGCTAGTAGCAGACAATAAAACAAAATGAAAAGGATAATCAGCTTATAACCTTGCTCTTTTAAAGTTTTTGTTTAAAAGAAAAAATGGACTCTCTAGTATTAACTTGAGTCACATTCAAAACTTTTAAGATAAACTGCAAATCTATATAGTTATTAAATACTGCCACACCGAATCCTTAAAATAAGGAGTAGCAGCTACTCACACTTCTCCAATAGGTGCATATGTTGATCCAGTTATGGTAAACTCATTAAGAGAACAAGTATCACCTTCAATTCTGTCCAGAATGAACATCTACAGGGGAAAAAGCATAAGGTTTACATAGATATATTTGTTAGCTTAAGCAAGGGCAAATGACCTTTATCATTTAAGAAAACATAGAAAGGGGAAATATGTTTGCATTTAAAATATGTTTGAATGAAAACTGTCTCACCCTATTAAATAAAAATTATTTGCATTTTTTGACTCCAAGTTTCTCTGGCAACTAAGACTTAATTGCTTTCGGCTCTACAGGTTTCGGGTATCACTGCATTACTAACTCCTCTAGTGCTTTTGAGATACAAGTTAGACACACACCCCCCCTCTGTTGTTAAGTTCTTACGGCTACTACAGGGGCTTGATTCTTATCAAATGTTTAGCTACTTTTCAGTTTTTGTATTCACTGAAGGGATATATGCTTGTGAACTTCAGGGGTATATGCTTTTTCTAATCTAGCATCTTTATTGTATACTTTCCATACATGTAAGTCCACATACTTATTTGTGTATGAACATCTTTTTGTACTTTTTATTCTGGTAACAATATAGTTTATGAGGGTCCTATAGCTCTCTACCATATTTTTCATGATCTGCAGGTGAAAGCTGAAATACTTTAGAAATCTTGACCCAGTAAATTTATGATGAATCCAATCTGTACAAATGAGACTCCAGTTTTTGTCCACCTGTGGTCTGCCTGAAGGCCTCTAAATTACCAAGCACAAACCCCCTGCATTGTCCTCTTTACAGGTAGTGCCTGCTAAATGTTCAGCTTGAACTTTCCCACCAAGGGGTAGGTAGGAAAGCAGAGGCAGAACTCATTTAAATAAAACTCATTGGCTGGGCACGGTGGCGCACACCTGTAATCTCAACACTCGAGGAGGCTGAGCTCACCGGTTTGAAACCAGCCTGAGCCAGAGCAAGACCATGTCTCTAAAAATAGCTGGGTATTGTGGCAGCTAACTGTAGTTCCAGCTACTTGGGAAGCTGAGGCAAGAGAATCACTTGAGCCCAAGAGTCTGAGGTTGCTGTGAGCTGTGAGCTATGACGCTACAGCACTCTACCAGGGGGTGACAAAGTGAGACTCTGTCTCAAAAAAAAATAAAAAACTCATTAACTGAGGCTCAAGATCTCAAATACTATCCTTTATTGTGACTAGCTGTCATACCCCTGAAATCAACAGTGAGCAGCAGTGCAGTAGTACCCAAGACACAGAAGACAACCTGCGTGAAACCCAATTGAGTACTCTGGGTCAGTAAAAGGTCAATTCCAAAGACAGGTTACTCTACAGAATGGTCAGAATTACAAATTTCAAATGAGTGGCTGAGAAAGAAGTATTAGGTAGTCCTTAGGGCTAGCATAAAAGCTTACATTTCAGAGTCGCATAACCATTCCCTGAGTAAAATCAGACAAGCTGCTTCTCTGCTCCTTCCCACTTATTTTATTGTGGCAATAGCTCATTTTCTATGAAGCTGCATAACTACACGTATACAGTAAGGAGCTTGCAGAGCTGAATGAACTGATGTTCCCTAGATGATATAGACAGAAGCATGCTTAGGAAAGAAAATTTCTAATTTTACAGAAGAATAAAATGAGATGAGCTATTTTCTTAAAGATGAAGGTTCCCCCTCTATGTTTGTTTTCACAGATTATAATTCAGGATTCCAGTTTGGAAGAGTGAGATTTACACTTGTAATTTTCAATGCAGATTAAAACTTGTAAAACAACTTATTTAAAAAAATAAAAAATAAAAAGTGATCTTGATTATACTTATCAATGCCAAAATCTCTCTGATAACTATTTCTCCAAGGAGGAATTTTAAAATGTAAAACAAGTCAAAAAGTCCATGTAATGTTTTAAAAACATATCTTTTCAGAAATTTTACTCATATTCAGTAAGAAAATCAGCTCATCTTTATTTAAAATAACCTCTTTCGGGCAGTGCCTGTGGCTCAAGGAGTAGGGTGCCAGCCCCAAATACCAGAGGTGGCAGGTTCAAACCTGGCCCCAGCAAAAACTGCAAAAAAATTAAAAAATAATAAAATAACCTCTTTTGTCTCACAGTATTTGCCTGTTATACACATAGAGCAAACACTTTTAAATCAAAAGTCTACTCAGAACTAAATCAACCTTGGAACAGAATTAAAAAGCTATGGGTGAGACATCAGATAAAATACCCAAAACATTAAGTTTGTCAAAAAGTGGAAGGGAGATGTAACTAACAATCTTTCCTATAGGAAAATTCAACTTGACCTTATATAAAAAGTGGTGTGACTCTTAAACATGTCACTTATCAGTCTTAGTTTTCTGAACTTTTTTTTTTTTTCTTTTTGAGACAGAGTCTCAAGCTGTCACCCTGGATGGAGTGCCGTGGCATCACAGCCCACAGCAACCTCCAATTCCTGGGCTCAAGCGAGTTTCCTGCCTCCGCCTCCCAAGTAGCTGGGACTACAGGCGCCCGCCACAACACCCGGCCATTTTTTGGTTGCAGCCATCATTATTGTTTGGCGGGCCCGGGCTAGATTTGAATCCGCCAGCTCACGTGTACGTGGCTGGCACCTTAGCCCGTTGAGCCACAGGCACTGAGCCAGTTTTCTGAACTCTTAAAGCAGTATTTCCACACGATTCAAAGCCACATGAGAAACAAAAATTAACTGCACTAAGCAATATCAAAGCTAATTGATAACATTATTACACACCATGCTATTTCTTTATTGATACTATATTCATAAATGTGAAATTTTCTGGGTCTATACAAAGCCTAAAATATTTTAAAGATGGTCAGAATTCTAGCTAAATCTTAAAGTGCTTGGGCATTTTATATTGTGAACAAGTTAACCACTTGGGATCTGCAGGATGAAATCTTGTCAAGAGCAGTTATGCAATACTACTGCAGGAAACCTCCCAAGAAATATTGATTAGCATCCACTTTCTGTTGTGAAGTGAAACACTCAAAATGCCTAGGCAGGCCTTTTCTTCACTCAAGGAAAATAAATCATGCCATTCAAAGGTGAATAAAAGAATGTAAGAACAAAAAATAATTTTTATAATGAACTAGGAAATTGAAATTTTAAAAAAGATTACAATTTAACATACTGCCACTGCTTACTTTCATGGACACAATGACTACTCTGAGGAATTAAAGCTTTCAAGCTAAGTTTAAATAATTTACTGGGGGAAACTAACAAAGATGAAATTCTCTTTTTCTTCCTAAAATAACCAGTTATGACAAAATTAGCTTTTAGCCAGTGTCCAACCTTTTGGTTCTAAGGAATGAGAATTTAGTTAAGTTAAAGCCCTAAGACAAACCTGTAGGCCTACAACCTGAGAGCTGGAACAATCCAATTTGTTTTAAATACTTGTCCATCAAGTCTAAATCTGGGTTTGGACTTCACTAGGACTTTAGAGGGATGGGGGTTTATATATAAAAATCATCATGAATTTAAATTTGGCAAGAGAAAGAAAAGATTTATAGGTTAAATGGATTAAAAGAAAAAAAATTTACAATGCTAAAAAAATTTATCTAGAACTTGGTGATAAGGCCCGGAGGGATAACTATATCCTTTCAGTGTCATACAGAAGTTGTACTAGACAGGCCCACTCTAGGAAAATGTAACATTGCTTGTGCTATTTATTAATAAGGGCTCATTTTATATGAAATTGATTTGTGTCCTGCAGAATAACTGTAATTTTATTTCCCAACAGGACATTAGACAGTTTTGTAATCTAATTTAGCAATCCTATCCTAAATTTCAACACTTCCTTAAAATGTTCTCATTACCAGTTCTATAGATTTCCTGAATAATGACTTGAATACACTCTACGCGTTCTATATTTGCATGAGTCACGTGTGCCTTATGGAAAATTGTACTTTGACTTACACCAAGTTAAAACCTAGGGAAACTGCCTTACATAAAGGAACTTAATTCAGTTGTATCATTATTTTTTTCAGTTTTGTTTTTTTTTAATTTAAAGACAGGTTTAAAGGTTTATTTCATCCAGTGATGGTCAAACAATATAAGGAAGTATGAACGCATAGAATGAAGCATATGAAAAGCAATTACAGTCGATCCTCAGCATCTATGGAGTCAACCAAACCTCAGATAGAAAATATTCAGAGAAAACTAAGTGCGTCTGTACTGACCACATACAGACTTCGTTATTATTCCCTAAGCAACGCAGTATGTAACAACTATTTACATACCATTTACACCACTGTAAGTAATCTAGAGATGATTTAAAGTATATGGGAGAATGCATAGACATCATATGCATCTTATATCAGGGAGTTGAGCATGTGTGGATTTTGGTATCTGAGGGAGGTCCTGGAACCAACCTCTCACAGAACTGACGAACACACTGCTCCATTCAACATTTTATGGAAACACCAATTACGAGAGCTTAACCACTAGCTTCCTCTAGAAATTGTTAACATCCATGTACCTTGAGACAGAGGATAAGGAAAATAGAACAGGAAACACAGACCATGACACATGTACAGAATGAATGCTTCTAGTTTGCTCCCTAACACAAATAGATCAGTTGTGTAGCTATCCTGTATTTCATAAAACAATTTTCAGAATTAAATGAGTAATTCCTCTGAAATACTAGAAATTGAGTTTGGGCTATACACACAACCAGCAAAAATATCGTATTTATTACAAATCAAAGGTTTTAATAGCATGAAAGCATACTATAGGATAAACAAAGAACCATCACAGGCAAGATTCTCCTCCTTACCCTGCAGACTGACATCTGGTTTGTTGTAAGTGTACCAGTCTTGTCTGAGCAGATAACAGAAGTACAACCGAGGGTTTCCACAGAAGGGAGGCTTCGAACAATGGCATTCTTCTTTGCCATTCTGCGAGTTCCAAGAGCCAGGCAGGTGGTGATAACAGCAGGCAGACCTTCAGGAATGGCTGCTACGGCCAAGGCCACTGCAATTTTAAAGTAGTAAATAGCACCTCTGATCCAGGAGCCTCCATGAACTGGGTCATTGAAGTGCCCAATGTTTATGATCCAGACTGCAATGCAAATAAGGGATATGACTTTGGAAAGCTGTTCCCCAAATTCATCTAGTTTCTGCTGAAGAGGTGTTCTTTCCTGTTCTGTTGCCACCATTTCATCCCGGATCTTGCCAATTTCAGTGTTAACTCCAGTTGCCACCACCACTCCCATAGCTTTCCCAGCAGCAATGTTTGTACCCTAAGACAGAAGCAGAGAATTGGTCATAAGATTAATAGCACATCCCAACTTAATACTAATGCTGGATTTTGACCAAGATACCGAGATTCTCTCACCACAGCTACTTACTGTTCAGATGAACCAGCCATACAACTGTGACAATAAACAATACCTCATGCAGGCAGTATGTTATACCTCTCCCCAGTTTTGATTCCATGAAATACCTACTCATCCCAGAGCAACTCTGTACTGATCCACATGGATGTCTATTCACAACGAGCCTGGCTTACAAGCCAATTTTGGGCTTAGCAGTAGTTTAACCCCTCCGCCTTCTCCATTCTTCAAATTCATATAACCTTCGATCATAAGCATTCTCCAAAAGCTCAAACTTCCCTTCTTTTGTCAGCTTTAAGGGCAACCAGCGTTATGAGCTATCTTGAGCACCTCTACTCAAGCACCAACATTCAAAAATCAATAAAATCAAGTATAAGTGTTCTTTCCCCACCCCATTTTATTCCTTTATGTTGGAAGGATAGGGTTTCATTATTTTCACTGTACCTCTATTTTTCTCACAAACCCACAAAAAGCCCCAACTTGAAAATCATTCTCAATTCCAAACAACCAAAATCCATACACTACTCTTATTATTCAAAAATAATTTCAAATCAATACAAAAGGTGAAATAGTACAATGACCATCCTTATACTTTGCACCTAGACTTACTTTTTTTTTTTTTTTAAATTGTTGGGGATTCATTGAGGGTACAAGAAACCAGGCTACACTGATTGCATTTGTTAGGTAAAGTCCCTCTTACAATTGTGTTTTGCCCCCACAGACTATTATTAATGGTTTGTCACATTTTCTTTCTCTCTCTAAATACACGCCATATTATTGTGAACTACTTATCCACATCACCCTTCATAGGCTAAGGCTTTTCTAAACAAATCTACTTTTCAACTATGTTTATAGACTTTAAAGATATTTGAACTGGGTGAGGCACAGTGGCTCACACCTGTAAACCTAGCACTCTAGGAGGCCAAGGTGGGTGGATTGGCTGAGCTCATCCATTTGAGACCAGCCTGAGCAAGAGCAAGACCCTGTCTCTAAAAAAAAAATAGCTGGGCATTGTGGCAGGAGCCTATAGTTCCAGCTACTCAGTACGCTGAGGCAAAAAAATCACTTAAGCCCAAGAGTTTGTGATTGCTATGAGCTGTGACACTATGGCACTCTACCGAGGATAACAAAGTCAGACTGTCTCAAAAAAAAAACAACACAAAAAACTATGACTTCCGGAGCAAGATGGCGGCCAAGTAACAGCTTCCTTGCAACTGGGCACAGTGAGACTGGGGAGAGAAGAATTCAGGCATCTCTAGCTGGTGGGATCTGCCCAGTAACATCCATCCCTCTGGGGAGATAGCATGAGACTTCTGGACCCCCTGAGGAAGGCAAAAGCAGTGGAGAACTGGCAAGCGGTTGCGTGTGTTCGTTTGCTCTAATCCTGCCAGCAGCTGTAGGTAGCAGCAGTGAGACTGCAAACTGGAAAGGCCTTACCTGTGATCTGTTTGGGTTTTTTTGGACTTGGCACTCAGTTGAACTACTTGGGGAGAACTTGGGCAAGAGCGTAGAAGTCTTTGAGTATTGTCTAGGGCTCCATACTAAGCCACCGAGCCAGAAAGAGCTACCAGTGTTTGGTTCTGGGCTGCGTGGAGCCATGGTGGGTGAACTGCCCCCGCAAGCTCCAACCTCAGTGTCCCAGAACAAGCATGGGGGGAGATAGCAATCTAGTGACTTAGCAGCCTAAAGGCGGGGACTGAGACGCCTTGCAGCCTTAGCCCTCAGGGGCATAGCGTGAGACCAATTTTGGCAGACTGGGTAAGTGGACAGCCACTTAAGGAGTGATCCCAGTGACAAGCGCTTTCCTAGGAAAGCTTCTGCTTAGCCCAAGTTAGCAATTTAAAGTGCCTTCTAAGTGGGCTGAGGAGGATTTAGGCTCTCCACCCTGCGGGGTTTGAGAAATCATTAGAGGCCTCCAGACTCCATTTCATACAGCCGTATCAGCATTGTGATTAACATATCATACCCCAGAAGATCACCTGTTGCCCAGACAATATTCAGCAAGATACATATACTGCTTTGTTTTTGGCTTTACTTTGTTTTGTGTTTTTGTTCTTGTTTTTAATTTCAACATTTTCCTTAAAGATTTTTCTCTTCTCTTTATTTCTTCATTTTTCTAGTTTAAATATAATTTTCCATTGTTGCCTTTTTCAACAATTAGAACTTCATTTTTGCTAGTGTTTCTTACCCATATTATTTGGTTTTGTCCCTGTAAAGTTTTCGGTTTGCTAGTTTTGGTTTGATTTATTGCATTTTTGTCTTTCCTCTCTACTTGGTGGAGGTGGGGTAGTGTGTCCAAACAGGCTGACAAAGAGCTGCTGACCTAACCACCCAACCTGGCACCTCCAGAGGTTGGGGGTTCTTAAGGTTGGGTCAAAGTACTCTACTGTGCACCTATACTGCTCCTGTCCCCCCTCTTTCTGTGCCGCTCTTCTTTTTGTCAACAGTTGCTTCTACCCAACCCCCTCTCCTTTTTCCTTTCTTTTCTTGTCTTCTTTCTTTTTTCCCTTCTTGCTCTTCAATCTTCTCATCCTTCTGGTCCTGTACCAAAAGGACTCATCAAAACCCTCGTCCAGAGGCATGGTAACTTAAAGAGCAGGAGGAAGTCGAAGGAAAATTAGGACAAGGAACAGATAAAAGAAATCACTCATGAGGCAGAATCGGCAGAAAACTCCAGACATCACGAAAAACCAGTCCAGAGGAACCCCCCCCACACACACACAAGGGACTGTGAGGTAGCTACTACAGAGGATTCCACCTATAAGGAAATGTTAGAAATGACAGAAAGGGAATTTAGAACGCAGATGATGAAAATAATCAAGGAAATGAAGGAAACAATGAAGGAAACTGCTGATAAAGTGGAAAATGACCAAGAGGAAATACAAAAACAGAATCAATTAAGAGATGAACGCTATGAAGAATATAAAAAGGATATAGCAGAGCTGAAGGAACTGAAGCAGTCAATTAGGGAACTTAAAGATGCAATAGCAAGCATCAACAACGGATTAGATCATGCAGAAGAAAGAATCTCAGAGGTAGAGGACAAAGCTCTTGAGATAACTTAAGATAGTTAAAAGGGCAGAAAAAAAGAGAGAGAAAGCAGCATGTTTTTCCTGCAGAATTATGGGACTCTATGAAGCATTCAAACATACGAGTTATAGGTATCTTCTTCCCCAGAAGGGGAAGAAGAATGCCCCAGGGGAATGGAAGCCATACTAGAGAATATTATAAATGAAAATTTCCCAAATATCACCAAAGATTCTGACACACTCCTTTCAGAGGGATATCAGACCCCAGGTCACCTCAACTCTAACTGAGCTTCCCTAAGACACATTGTGATGAACCTGTCCAAAGTCAAGACAAAAGAAAAGATTCTTCAAGCTGCCAGGA
>CAUYRH010019751.1:0-16515 GCA_963574655.1 Perodicticus potto | reverse complement strand
TGGCATCACAGCTCACAGCAACCTCCAATTCCTGGGCTCAAGTGAGTCTCCTGCCTCTGCCTCCCAAGTAGCTGGGACTACAGGCACCCGCCACAACACCCGGCCATTTTTTGGTTGCAGCCATCATTGTTGTTTGGCGGGTGCGGACTGGATTCAAACCTGCCAGCTCAGGTGTATGTGGCTGGCACCTTAGACCGTTGAGCCACAGGCGCCAAGCCAATATAGTAGCAATATTTATATAGTTTTTACTATGTGCCAGACACTATTCTATGTAAATGCTTAACACATATTAACTAGGGCCAGGTGCAGTAGCTCATACCTGTAATCTTAGCACTCTGGGAGGCCAATGAAGGTGGATTGCCTGAGATCAGGAGTTCCAGACCAGCCTGAGCAAAGCGAGAACCCATTTTCCCTAAAAACAGACAAACTGTAGAGAAGCTAGCTGGGTATTGTGGCTGGCACCTGTAGTCCCAGCTGCTCTGGAGGCTGAGACAAGAGGATTGCTTAAGCCCAAGAGTTTGGGGTTGCTGTGAGCTATGACATGATGACACTCAACCCTAGGCTGACTGAGTGAGACTATCTCAAAAAACAAACAACAACAACAAAAAAACTCATATATTAATTAAATTAGTCCTCACAATAAACCTATACTATATGGCCTCTATTTTATAAATGAGGAAACTGAGGCATAAGGAGATTAACTAATTTCTTTAAGGTCATATGACTAGTGGATGATAAAGCCAGAATAAGAAGCAAGGTCTTCTTGTTCCAGAGTTCCTTGTCTTAACTACTTCATTAAACTCATCTCCAGAAGATAAAAACAAAACAAAACAAAAAAAGGAAAATATTGATAAATTAATTCAACTGTATTAAAATTAAAAGCTTGTGTTTGTCAAATGATTTTGTAAGGCAACCAAAAGGCAAGCCACAAACTGATAGAAGATAACTATAATACATGAAGCTGACAAAGGATTGCTTTTTCAGAAATATATAAAGAACTGCAAGTTGGCTCGGTGCCTGTGGCTCAAGCGGCTAAGGCACTAGCCACATACACTTGAGCTGGCGGGTTCAAATCCAGCCTGGGCCCACCAAAACAACAATGACCACTGCAAGCAAAAAATAGCCGAGCATTATGGCAGGCACCTGTAGTCCCAGCTACTTGGGAGGCAGAGGCAGGAGAATCACTTGAGCCCAGGAGTTGGAGGTTGCTGTGAGCTGTGATGCCATGGCACTCTACCCAGGGCTACAGCTTGAGGCTCTGTCTCAAAAAAAAGAACTACAAGTTAATGTCAAAAATACCTGGGCAGACTCTTCATAGAAGAAGAAACTCAATGACCAATAATTGAAAATATGTGCCAGTTTAAATAATCAGCAGAATGCAATTTAAAATCATGATATGATACCACTTCAAACTACAACATTTTATTCAGCTGTAAAAAGATGGAGACTTTACAACTTTTGTATTTACCTAGATGGAGTTGAAACACATTCTTAATAATAAAGTATCACCAGAATGGAGAAAGACGTATCCAATGTACTCAGTACTAATATGAAACCAATATATAAACAACTACATGCCCACATGAAAGGGAAACACAAGTACATTCTAGTGAGGGGGAAGGGAGAAGAGGGAAAAGGGAAATGGAGGGAGGAGGGTTGATTGGCAAGTTCTCATTTAATATGTACAATGTAAGGGTATTCAGCACACTCCCTGGGTGAAGGGCTCAAGTACAACTTGAACTTTACCTGAGAAATTATTATCAATAAAGTTCTTAGGGAAGAGAAAGAATAATTTTACAAAGAAATGGACTGGAGAGGGAGAGGCAAGATGGCTGACTGGAGCCAGCTTTCCACAGAGGCTCCCATCCAGAAAGAGAGTTAATGGACAGAAGCTTATCAAGTAAGCTGATGGGTTGGAGCTGAGCCAAGAGAGAAGATTGAAGAGTGCACATCACCCCTGCTGAGGTGAGCTGCGAGCCCAAGGAAACAAACAATAAATACATAACCCATTATCAAGCAGAAGGAGTCCCTTCTCCCATGAGAATAGCTCGCAGTGTACTTTCTACAAACAAGCAAGCAGAGTTCAGATCTCCTCCTATTTTATCCCATGGGAGAGACCCCTAAAAACCGGAACTCCTTCCCCAGAGAGAACCCACTTGTGGGCCTTGGCATTCTCCCACCAGGCATACAACTGAACATATACTCTCCCCACAATTTTGAACCCCCAGCACTCTCCTCCACTCCCACCCTGAGGTCTGGAAGACTATTCTCCACAGAGTCCAAAGTCTTGGGAAATTTCCTAAGAGGTATGGGCAAGACGTGTGCTGCTACAAGTCTGTGCTAAATCAGCAGCACTGGTGCAAAGTAGGGATTGTTGGAATGAGGGATCCAAGTGGGAGAAGGAGAAACAGTGCCCCGCAGCAGCATGCGGCAGTGGTGGCACCACCGGCAGGAACAGTAGGGCTCACATCTTTGGTGGTATTTTGGAGAAACACTTCCCATCTCTCTTAGCAACCAGAGGGAGCTGGGCCGCTACTCTGGGGGCAGCCATGGGTGAAGCACATCTGGGACAGAAATGCAGGCCCTGTGAACAAAGGGTATGCTTGTGGTGATACCTGCCCAGGTGGGGCTCAGAGGAGACTGAGACTAGAGTATGTGAGCGCAGAGGCTGCATACTCCCAGGGCAAGCCTGAGTCAGAATTGCTGCTTTTGGAGCCCAAGACACACCCGGTCCCCGTGAAGCATAGCTGGGACAAAAGGGTGCGTGGCAGTGGCATCAGCCCAGGGTGGAGTAGGAACTGAGAGCCCTTTGTGAGCTCTAATCACACCTGCCCCAACAAAGAGTGCAGTGGAGATGGAGACACCAGCTTCATGAGAATTTACACGGGGCAGCGGCACAGGGTGAGACTGAGTCGCAGCTTCTGTGAACTCAAAATGTGCCTTGCCTGAGGTGGAACCGGGAGAATATAAGTGGCAGCATTATCAGCCTGGGGTGGGGTTAGAACTGAGTGACACTCCCTAGCTTCCATTGAGCACCTGAGGTAGTCAGGCTTCAGCTCCCTCTGTCGGCTGGTGGCAGAGTGTGGTGGCTTGGCTGAGGAGACATTGATCTCCCTGTGACTCTGGCAGTGCAAACCCCTGGCACATTTCCTCATTGGAGAGAACTGGGCCACAGCTCCACAGGGTTACCAGTGCCTGGGTATGACAGAGGTGCAAGGTGGGGAAGGAGGCATCAACTTCCCTAGACTAACTCATTTACTGAGTGGGCCTTTATGACTCTATGGAGCACCAGAGTGAGCCACACTTGAGCTGCCAGTATATCCCTGCCATCTAGTTGCTGGAGACCAATTGCACTCCCCCACTTGAGAATTGGTGCTGACTGGGACAATTGGTTTGGAACCCATGACCTGGGCCAATCACCCGAGGACTCTACAAGGTGGTGCCTTGGTTGTGTTGTAGTGGGAAGGTTTGATTTTCCTCTTCCATTTGTTGCCTGTGGGGGTGGGTATCTTAGTTGCTTGTATTTCTCCATAGCTGAGACTTCAACCCAGAGTCACTGATTCACTAGGATTGGACAGAGACCAGCTGAATACAAGACAAACTCAGCTAGCCCTACCACACCAAGCAGGTCCCCAGTCACAGGCTGTAGTACTGTATGGGTCCTTTGCAAAGCTATAGGGGGAAAGCTGCAGTCACCAGTCCCAGCTCTTTGGCAAAGGGCTGGTTAATCACTTCCAGGAGCCCCCGATCCAATTTCACCTTACCTGCTCATCTAGCCAAATGGTGAAAAATAATCATGGAGCAGAATCAGTGGGAAAAACTCTGGTAACATGAGTAATCGGAGTAGATCAGCTCCCCCAAGGAATGATAAGGTGGACACACCAGAAGATCCCATTCATAAACAAATGGAAGAGATGTGAAAAACCAAGTTTAGAATTTGCATGGCAAATAAGATTAACAGAATGGAAGTAAAGTTGGAATTAGAAATTCTAGGAATAATTTAAAAGTTGTCTCAAGAATTCAATGAATTCAAAGACAAAAATCACCAAAGATTTTCACACATTGAGAAAAGAATTTGCAGCTCTCTAAGATAGGAGAAATACAGTAGAATCCCTCAGTAACAGAGTGAAGCAGGCAGAAGAAAGGATCTCTGACATTGAAGACAAAGCTTTTGAATGATCCTGTTTGCTCAAAGAGGAAAAGAACTGGAGAGCAAAACTGGATCATTGTCTCAGAGAGCTGTGGGACAATTCCAAAAAAAACAAACATTTGTCTTATAGGAATTTCTGAAGGCAATGTGGTTGTTTCAAAAGGTCCAGATGCTCTATTCCAAGAGATAATCGAGGGGAACTTCCCAAACATGGCAAGAGATTCTGAAATTCAGATAGCAGACAGTTTCAGAACCCCAAACAACTCAACCCAAATAAAGCATCTCCCAGACACATTGTAATTAACTTTGCCAAAGTTAATATGAAGGACAAAATTCTGCAAATAGCCAGACATAAGAAAACTATAACCTACAAGGGGAAAAATATTAGAATGACTGCAGATCTCTCTGCAGAAACTTTTCAAGCCAGGAGAGGCAGGGTCATATACCTTTAACCTCTTAAAACAAAACAACTTTCAACCCAGGATCCTATATCCAGCTAAACTGAGTTTCACTTATGATGGAGAAATTAAATACTTTAATGACATTCACATGTTGAAGAAATTTGCCATAACTAAACCAGCTCTCCAAGATATTCTCAGACCCATCCTCCACATTGACCAGCACAATGCTCTACCACCAAAGTAAACCCACTCAGAAACTTTTGATCAAATCCCAACTTCCACACTGGCTAAAGGATTAAAAATGTCCACTGGACTTTTGAAAAACTCAACACCCAAAATACTACCAGGCTTATCAATATTCTCAATTAATGTGAATGGCTTAAATTGTCCTCTAAAGAGGCACAGGTTGGCTGACTGGATACAAAAACTCAGGCCAGATATCTGCTGCATACAAGAATCTCATCTTACCTTAAAGGATAAATTTAGACTCAGGGTGAAGGAATGGTCATCTATAATTCAGGCAAATGGAAATCAGAAAAAAGCAGGTGTTGCAATTTTGTCACAGATACAATAGTCTTTAGACCAAAAAAAGTATGGAAAGATAAGGATGGTCACTTCATATTTGGTAAGGGAAACACTCAACATGATAAAATTTCAATTATTAACCTTTATGCAGCCAACCACAATGCTCCTCAATATATAAGAGAGACCCTAATAGACATGAACAACTTGATTTCCTCCAGCACCATAATAGTCAGAGATTTTAACACCCCTTTGGCAGTGTTGGATAGATCCTCCAAAAAGAAGCTAAGCAAAGAAATTTTAGACTTACACTTAACCATTCAACAATTGGATTTAACAGACATCTACAGAACATTTCATCCAAAAAAATTGAATACACTTTCTTCTCATTAGCCCATGGAACATCCTCCAAAATTGATCACATCTTAGGTCATAAGTCTAACCTCAGAAAATTTAAAAGAATAGAAATTATTCCCTGTATCTTCTCAGACCATTATGGAATAAAAGTTGAACTCAGTAACAACAGGTATCTGCATACTCACACAAAGACATGGAAACTAAATAACCTTATGCTGAATGATAGCTGGGTCATATATGAAATTAAGAAAGAAATTACCAAATTTTTTGAATAAAATGATAATGAAGACATGAATTACCTGAACCTCTGAGATACTGCAAAGGCAGTCCTAAGAGGGAAATTTATAGCATTGCAAAGCTTCCTCAAGAGAACAGAAAGAGAGGAAGTCAACAACTTAATGGGACATCGCAAGCAACTGGAAAAGGAAGAACATTACAACCCTAAACCTAGCAGAAGAAAAGAAATAACCAAAATTAGAGCAGAATTAAATGAAATTGAAAACAAAAGAATTATACAACAGATCAGTAAATCAAAAAGTTGGTTTTTTGAAAAGGTCAATAAAATTGATAAACCTTTGGCTAACCTAACCAGAAACAAAAGAGTAAAATCTCTAATTTCATCAATCAGAAATGACAAAGACAAAATAACAACAGACTCTTCAGAAATTCAAAAAAACCATTAATGAATATTACAAAAAACTCTATTCTCAGAAATATGAAAATCTGAAGGAAATAGACCAATACTTGGAAGCACGCCACCTTCTTAGACTTAGCCAGAAAGAAGTGGAAATGTTGAACAGGCCTATATCAAGTTCTGAAATAGCATGAACTATACAAAATCTCCCCAAAAAGAAAAGTCTGGGACCAGATAGCTTCACATCAGAATTCTACCAAACCTTTAAAGAGGAACTAGTACCTATATTACTTAACCTTTTCTAAAACATAGAAAAAGAGGGAATATTTCCCAACACATTCTATGAAGCAAATATCACACTGATCCCCAAAACAGGAGAAGACCCAACAAGAATAGAAAATTATAGACCAATATCTCTAATGAATATTGGTGCAAAAATATTCAATAAGATGCTAGCAAACAGAATCCAGCAACACATCAAACAAATTATACACCATGACCAAATGGGTTTTATCCCAGGGTCTCAAGGCTGGTTCAGTATACGTAAATCTATAAATATAATACGTCACATTAACAAAATAAAAAACAAAGACCATGTGATTTTCTCAATTGATACAGAAAAAGCTTTTGATAATATGCACCATCCTTTTGTGATCAGAACACTTAAGAAAATAGTTATAGAAGGAACATTTCTTAAACTGATAGAAGCCATCTATAGCAAATCCACAGCCAATTATATTGAGTGGAGTAAAACTGACAACATTTCCACTCAGATCAGGAACCAGGTTTCCCACTGTCTCCACTGTCTTTTAATATTATAATGGAAGTCTTAGCCATTGTGATTAGGCAAGAGAAGGAGATCAAGGGTATCCATATAGAGTCAGAGGAGATCAAACTTTCACTCTTTGCAGATGATATGATTGCATACCTGGAAAACACCAGGGACTCAACTATAAAACTCTTAGAAGTGATCAAGGAATAAAAGCAGCATATCAGTATACAAAAATCAATACTCACAAATCAGTAGCATTTATATATACCAATAATAGTCAAACTGAAAAAACAGTCAAGAACTCTATTCCTTTTATAGTAGTTGCAAAGAAGATGAAATATTTTGGTGTTTACCTAACAAAGGATGTGAAAGATCTCTATAAAGAGAACTATGAAACTCTGAGAAAAGAAATTGCTGAAGATGTTAACAAATGGGAAAACATACCATGCTCATGGCTGGGAAGAATCAAAATTGTTAAAATGTCCATACTACCCAAAGCAATATACAATTTTAAAACAATCCCTATTAAAGCACCACTGTCATACTTTAAAGACCTGAAAAGAATAATACATTGTTTTATATGGAATCAGAAAAAAACCTCAATTAGCCAAGACATTACTCAGAAATAAAAACAAATTAGGAGGAATCACTTTACCAGGATTCAGACTATACCATAAATCTATGGTGATCAAAATAGCATGGTACTCGCCCAAAAACAGAGAGGTAGATGTATGGAACAGAATAGAGAACCAAGCGAAGAACCCAGCTCCTTATTGCCATTTCATCTTTGATAAGCCTATCAAAAACATTCAGCGGGGGAAAGCCTCCCTATTTAACAAATGATGCTGAGTGAACTGGCTGGCGACTTGTAGAAGACTGAAAATGGACCTACACCTTTCACCATTAACAAAAATTGATTCTCACTGGATAAAATATTTAAACTTAAGACATGAAACTATAAAAATACTAGAAAAGAATGTAGGGAAAACACTTAAAATCAGCCTGGGAGAATATTTTATGAGGAGGACCCCCTGCTGGGCAATTGAAGCAACACTAGAAATACATTACTAGGACTTGATCAAACTAAAAAGCTTCTGCACAGCGAAGAACACAGTACGTAAAGCAAGTAGACAGCACTCAGAATGGGAGAAGATATTTGTAGGGTATGTCTCTGACAAAGGTTTGATAACCAGAATCCACAGAGAAGTCAAACATATTACAACAAGTGATCCCAACTCACTGTGGGCAAGAGATTTGAATAGAAACTTCTCTGAAGAAGATAGGCACATGGCCTACAGATACATGAAAAAATGCTCATCATCCTTAATTATCAGAGAAATGAAAATCAACATCATTTTGAGATATCATCTAACCCCAGTAAGATTAGCCCACGTCACAAAATCCCAAAACTATAGATGTTGACGTGGGTGTGAAGAAAAGGGAACGCTTCTGCACTGCTGGTGGGATTGCAAGCTAATACGTTCCTTTTGGAAAGAAGTTTGGAGATCACTTAGGGATCTAAAAATAGACCTACTGTTGGATCCTGCAATTCCTCTACTAGGTATGTATCCAGAGGACCAAAAATCACTTTATAACAAAGATATTTACACCAGAAGGTTTATTGCAGCCCAATTCATAATTGCTAAGTCATGGAAGAAGCCCAAGTGCCCATTGACCCACAAATGAATTAATAAATTGTGGTATATGTACACCATGGAATATTATGCACCCTTAAAAAGATGGAAACTTTACCTCTTTTTTTTTTTTTTTTTTTTTTGTAGAGACAGAGTCTCACTTTATCGCCCTCCGTAGAGTGATGTGGAGTCACAGCTCACAGCAACCTCCAGCTCTTAGGCTTAAGCAATTCTCTTGCCTCAGCCTCCCAAGTAGCTGGGACTACAAGCTCCCACCACAGCACCCAGCTAATTTTTGATGCAGTTCGGCCAGGGCCGGGTTTGAACCCACAGCCCTCGGTATATGGGGCCAGTGCCCTACTCTCTGAGCCACAGGTGCCGCCCAACTTTACCTCTTTTATGTTTACACGGATGGGTCTGGAACATATACTTCTCAGTAAAGTATCTCAAGAATGTAAGAAAAAGTATCCAGTGTACTCAGCTCTACTATGAAACCAATATATAAGCAAACACACTTCCATATGAAAGCTACCAACTACAGCCCAAGGTGAATATGAAAGAGGAGAGGGAGGGGTGGGAATGGGGGAAGATGTGTGGAGGGAGGATAATTGGTTGGACCACACCTATGGTGCATTTTATAAGGGTACATGTCAAATCTACTAAGTTTAGAGTATGAATGCCTAAACACAATAATTAAGGAAGTGCGGTGAAGGCTATGTTAACCAGTTTGATGAAAGTATTTCAAATTGTATATAGAATCAGCACATTGTACCCCATAAATGCATGAATGTACATAGCTATGATTTAATTAAAAAAAAAAAAAAGAGAAAGAAATCGACTGGAATAGAAGTATTTGCAAATAGTGCTAGTTATACCCAGAAACTAGAGCTTCCAAGTCTAAAAATAGTATTGAGACAGGTCAGAAGCAATGTCTCATTTCTTTGACAATTACATTTTAAAAACTCTCTTTCATTAGAGAAGAGATATTTAAATAACTAACAATTGAGCTAGGAGAGGATTAACATAAAAACATTCTTCCAAGAGTGTTGCAAGTCTATTAAAATGAATATATAAAAACCTTCTGACCTGCTTTAAGTACATAGAATCTACTATGTAGGAGAGAAACAGAAAACACTGTATTAAGAGACACAAGACTAAGGTTCTAATTATGACTGCCATTTGGCCTTGTGACTGAAAACTCAGTCAGTTCATATTGTTAAACTTCTGCCAATTGGGGATATTGATAATATTAATATTAAATAATATATATTTAAGATAGTATCAATAATATTATATATTAAAGATAATATTAAGTAATATTTTAAGATGTTAATAATATTTAGATATTAAATACTTAAGATATTAATATTATATATAAGAGATAATATTAAATAATATTATATATTAAGATAATATTAAATATTAATATTTTGTCACATAAGAAGTTCCTACTATTTGAGAAGCACTTAAATATGTAGACATTGGACAATTAAGTTTGTGAACTCCTCCTAGGAAAACGTGCTACATGCTGAATATCACTACGGTCACCTTCAGGGTACTCCCTTTTGGAAACTATGTGCCAACACCAGCACCTCGTCCACCCTTCAAAGCAATTTTAGAACTCTTTTTCTTGAATGGCCATGAGAACTGTTGTTGTACAAGGTCTGACAATTAGGTTTGTGAACTCATCATAGAAAAAGTGCTACATACCTCATTGCTGACTGTCACTATGGTCACCTTCAAAGTACTCCCCTAGGCCATAGTGATAATTAGCAATTAACTATGTGTAGCACTCTTTTTGTAGGATGAGGATGTGAACTTAATTGTCCAAACTCATAAATAGATGTAATTTTAATCTTTGAAATCTTTTGAAACCAGGATCATTATTATTATTATTTTTTCAAATGTGAAAACTTAACTTGCTCAACACTCAAACAGCTAGAAAATGCTAAAGCCAAGACTTCTGAATGTTGCAGAATTATGGTAAGGATTGCATTCGGTAATACATGTATAGATATTATGCTATGTTGTTTATTTATAACCCCTTAGTATGAACTCAATAAATGTTAGTATTACCTTCTGGCCACTCCACCTCCTATAAGGTCCAGTATCAAAGGCTTAGAACTTGAATATAGAGGAGCTGCCCCTCAGCACTGTCAATATCAGCATTTCAAGTTAAGCAAGTTTTTATTGGCTGATCTGGAAACTGAGCCACCACTTATGCTGTCATTTCTCTGTGAAAAGGAGTTCTAAAGTATAGGCACTACAAGTTAATTTTTGGAACATAGCATGTGCACAAATGATTTATTTATAGTTACCCTTTCACTAAGCAAATTTTATACCGTGGTATAAGAATACCAATGTCAATATTTGTATAAGAAATACAAATGTACAGTGTGTATAACAATACAAATGCCAACAATTTAAGAAGCAGTTTCTTTTTAAGGTGATACCTCAATGTCATGTCTTATCTCTACACTTTCTCTTCTCAAAATGACTTTTGAAATGCAGAAATTTCTGTCAAGTAATGGAGTAATTATGTGTGTTTGAGAATTCTTATGGTTGTATTACTTCTGTTTTTAAAAAAGTAAAAGAAGACCAGTTGTGATGACTCATTCCTATAATCCTAGCACTCTGGGAGACTGAGGCAGGTAGATTACTTGAGCTCAGGAGTTCAAGACCAGCCTGATCAAGAGCCAGATCCCATCTCTACTTAAAATAGAAAAACACAGCCTGGTATACTGGCAGGTGCTTGTAGTCCCAGCTGCTTGGGAGGTGGAGGCAAGAGGATTACTCAAGCCCCAGAGTTTGAGATTTCTGTGACTTATGATGACGCCATGGTGCTCTATCTAGTGAGACTACTTCAAAAAAATAAAGAAAGAAAGAAAGAAGGAAAATAAGTGAAAAATAACTGTCCTAGTTGAATTAAATTAATTAAGTTACTCTTTGCAAGTTATGACTTTGGAAATAAGACACTTTTTTTTGGCCAGGGCTGGGTTTGAACCCACCACCTCTGGTATATGGGGCTGGTGCCCTACCCCTTTGAGCCACAGGTGCCACTCTGGAAATAAGACACTTTTTATTTTTTTTCCTTCAAGTTTTACTTCTCACTTTCCAAATAACCTTTAAAGTTTGATTCTGGTAAGATCAGTTGTCAAAAAAAATTGTTTGGACTTAAGCTATAATCTTTTGAGTAGTAAGGATTTCTAGGCTCTGCTGCCTCCAAGTTCCACATTCTAGGTCACTAAGGAACCCACAGTTATTGCCGACATTGAACACAGATGCAGAATCTGCATGGAGAATATACCACTGCACCAACTTGGAAACAGAGTCACCGTACCCTTCCCAATAAGCACACTAAAACCCAACTGCAGATGAAAGTCTTTTTTCTATGGAAGTTACTCTAGGAAGTTAGGATGAGGTGATTGTTCCACCAGATGACACGGACATAAACATGAAAAAACAAGGAAACGTGACACCACCATAGGAATATAATCCTCTAGTAACAGACCCTAATGAAAAAGAAATAAATAAATTGCCAGAAGAGAATTCAAAAGAATGACTTTAAGGAAACTTAATGAGATATAACCAAACACAGAAACAGTAGCTCATACTGATAATCCTAGCACTTGGGGAGGGTGAGGTGGGAGGATCATTTGAACACAGGGGTTCAAGATCAGCCTGAGCAAGAGTGAGACCTTGTCTCTACTAAAAATAGAAAAATTAGCCAGGTGTTGTGGTGGGCACTTGTAGTCCCAGCTACTCAGAAGGCTGAAATAGGAAGATTGCTTGAACCCAGGAATTTGAGGTTGCTATCAGCTAGGCTGACACCATGGCACTCTAACCTGAACAATGATGTGAGACTTTGTCCAAAAAATAAATAATAATAATAATAATAAAGGAAAAGAGAGAAAATATAGGTATATAATTCAGTGAAATCAGAAAAACAATTCATATGAATGAGAAATTCAAGAAAGAGACAGAAATCATAAAAAAGAACCAATCAAAAATCCTACAGCTGAAGAATTCAGTGAATGTAATTTAAAAATACAACAGAGTGCTTCAACAGCAGATTTGATCAAGCAGAAGTAACCTCTGAACCTAAAAATAAGTCATTTAAAATTACCCAGTCAGAGAAAAAAGGAAAGCTTAAAAAGAGTGAAGAAGGCCTATAGGACTTTTGAGATGCTATTAAGTGAACAAATCTTCATATTGTGAGTTCCAGAAGAAGGGAAGGGAAAATGTATAGAATATAATGGCAGAAAATTTTCCAAGTTTGGGTAACATTATGGACATCCAGTTTCAAAAAGCTCAAAAGTGATCAAATCAATTCAACCACAAAAGGTCCTCTTCAAGGCACATATTAGCCACTTAGTGGCTAGGGTTGTATGTGCCAGCCACATACACTGGAGCTGGTGGGTTCAAATCCAACCTGGGCCTGCCAAACAACAATGACAACTACAACCAAAAAATAGCCAGGCATTGTGGGAGGTGCCTGTTGTCCCAGCCACTTGGGAGGCTGAAGCAAGAGAATCACTTAAGCCCAAGAGTTTGAGGTTGCTGTGAGCTGTTACGCCACAGCACTCAACCAAGGGTGACATAGTGAGACTCTGTCTCAAAAATAAATAAGTAAATAAAATAAATAAATAAATAAACTATACCTTAGACCAAATGGACCTTACAGACATTTATAGAACATTTTATTCTATAGTTACAGAATACACATTTTTCTCAATAGTACATGGAATATTCTCCAGGATGCAACACATGTTAGACCACAAAACAAGTCTCAACAAATTTAAAATAATTAAAGCATATAAAGTATCATTTGGATTACAATGAAATAAAACTAGAAATCAATAATAAGAAGAACTTTCAAAACTGTACACATATATAGAGTAAAGAACATGCTCTTGAATGATGGATCAATGAGTGGGTCAGTGAAGAAACTAAGAAGAAAATTAAAAAATTTCTTGGATCGCTTCTCGGCCTTTTGGCTAAGATCAAGTGTAAAAAATTTCTTGGAACAGGCTCGGCGCCTGTGACTCAATGGGCTAGGGCTCCAGCCACATACACCTGAGCTGGTGGGTTCGAATCCAGCCTGGGCCCGCCAAACAACAATGACGGCTGCAACCAAAAAAAAAAAAAAAAATGGCCGGGTGTTGAGGCGGGCGCCTGTGGTCCCAGCTACTTGGGAGGTGGAGGCAGGAGACTCGCTTGAGCCCAGGAATTAGAGGTTGCTGTGAGCTGTGATGCCATGGCACTCTATCCAGGGTGACAGGTTGAGGCTCTGTCTCAAAAAAAATTTATTGGAACAAATAAAAATATAGACAAAACATACTAAAACCTTTGGGATACAGAAAAAGCAATATTAAGAGAGAGTTTATAGCAATAATGCCTATATCAAAAAAGTAGAAAGATTTCAAATAAACAATGTAATGATATACCTCATTGAATTAGAAAAGCAAGAACAAAACTCAAAATCAGTAGAAGGAAAGAAATAATATGAGAGAAGAAACAAATGAAACTGAAACCAAAAGGCAATACAAAAAACTAAATTTGGTTTTTTGAGAAGATAAAACTGACAAATCCTTAGCTAAACCAAGGAAAAAAGAAATGACTCAAGTAAGTAAAATCAGAAGCTAAAAATGGGACATTACAACTGATATCACAGAAATATAAAGGATAATTTGAGGCTATTACAGACAACTCTATGCCAACAAATCAGAAAACCTAACATAAATGGATAAATTCTGGACATGTACAGCAACTAAGATTAAACCAAGAAGAAATAGAAAACCTAAACAGACCAATCATGAGCAAAAAGATTGAATCTGTAATAAAAAATATGCCATCAAAGAAAAGCCCAGGACCTAATGGTATACACTGCTGTATTCTGCCAAACATTTAAAGAACTAATACCAAATTCTTCTCAGACTTCAGGAATTTGAAGAGGAAGGAATTGTTTTAAACTCGTTCTGCAAGTCCAGTGTTACCCTAATACCAAAACCATATAAAGATACAACAACAACAAAAAGGTAACTATTGGCAAGTATGTCTGAAGTACATAAACACAAAAATCCTTTGCAAAATACTAGCAAACTGAATCCAACAACACATTTAAAAGATCATTCACCGTGATCACATGGAATTTATCCCAAGAATACAAAGATGGTTTAACATATGCAAATTAATAAATATGATACATCAACAGAATAAAGAACAAAACCGCTATGACCATCTCAATAGATGCAAAAAAAAACCCATTTGATAAAATCAATATCCCAGCTGGGTACAGTGGTTCATGCCTGTGAGTAATCCCAGCACTTTAGGAGGCTGAATGGAGAATATCTCTTGAGCCCAGGAGTTCAAGGTTGCAGTGAGCTATAATCATACCACTGTATGCCCACTCTAGTTTGGGAAATAGAGCAAGATTCTGTCTCAAACAAAAATTAAATCCCTTCATGGTTAAAAACTCTCCACTAGTTAAGTATAAAAGGAACATACTGCAATATCATAAAGGGCATATATGACAAACCTACAGCCAATATACTGAATAGTGGAAATAAGAAAGCTTTCCTGGAAATAAGAAGGAACAAGACAAGGATGCTCAATTTTATTCAACACAGTACTAGAAATCCTAGCCAGAGTAATTAGGAAAGGAAAGAAAGGGCACCCAAATTGAGAAAGAGGAAATCAAATTGTCTCTGTTTGTAGATGACATGACCTTTTTTATAGAAAAACCCTAAAAATGCCACAAAGAAGGTGTTAAGACTAATAAATTCAGTAAGTTAACAAGGTGCAAAATCAAGTCACACACACACAAAAATCAGTCACATTTTTATATACCAACAATGAACTAGTGAGGGAAGAAAGTAAAGAAAGCAATCCTATTTACAGTAGCTAACCCTCCCCCCAAATTTCCAGTAATAAATTTAACCAAAGAGGCAAAAATCTCTTCAAGGAAAAGAACAAAACACTGATGAAAGAAATGGAATAGGACATAAAGAAATTGAATGGTATTCCATGTTTATGGATTGGAAGAATTAATATTGTGAAAATGACCATATTATCAAAGGCAATCTATAGATTAAGTGCTATCTCTATCAAAATACCAATGAAATTCTTCACAGAAATAGAAAAAATAATCCTAAAATTCTTATGGAACTGAGCTGGAATAGCCAAAGCCATCCTAAGCATGAAGAAAAAAGCTAGAGGTATCACACTATCCTACTTCAAAATATACTACAAAGCCATAGTAACAGATGGCTTGCAAAAATAAACCCATATATCTACAACCACCTGAATTTCAGCAGATACCAAGAACATATATATTGGAGAAAGGGCACCCACCTCAATAAATGGTGCTGAGAAAACTGGATATCCTTATGCAGAAAAATGAAACTAGACTTCATCTCTCATCATACATAAAAACAAATTTAAAATGGATTAAAGATTTAAACATAAGATCCAAAACTATGAAACTGTTAACAGAATACATAAGATAAATCCTTCAGGACATTACTGTGGGCAAAGGTTTTTGTGGAGAAGACCTCAGAAGTACACACAGCAAAAGCAAAAATAGACAAATGTGATTATACTAAGCTGAAAAGCTTTTGCATAGCAAGGGAATCAACCATTAAAAGACAACCAGCATAAATTGTGGTACATGTATGCCATGGAATACTATGCAGCCTTAAAGAAAGATGGAGACTTTACCTCTTTCACATTTACATGGATGGAGCTGGAACATATTCTTCTTAGCAAAGTATCTCAAGAATGAAAGAAAAAGTATCCAATGTACTCAGCCCTACTATGAAGCTAATCTATAGCTTTCAAATGAAGGTTAAAACCCAGTTATAGCACAAGAAATGGGGAAAGAGGCAAGGGATGGGTGGAGAGGTGGGAGGATGGGTGGAGGGAGGGTGATTGGTGGGATCACACTTACGGTGCATCTTAGAAGGGTACAAGTGAAAATTACTAAATGCAGAATATAAATGTCTTCATATAGTGATTAAAAGGCCATGAAGGCTATGTTAAATACT